>MU227821.1:438521-453529 GCA_018584345.1 Thuja plicata
CAGCCATTCAAAGCTTAAGTATAACCTACGTATGACAAGTTGGGATAGTGAAATTACAAGAGAATGGAAACATATTCATGTACCATTTGGTTGGTGTCAACAAAATCATAAATCTGATACACAAGATTGCAAACTGATTTAGTGGCTCCCTCCAAAGGAAGGGATTGTGAAACTAAACTTTGATGGATCCTCTCGAGGTAACCCAGGAGATTCAGGGGCAGGTGTATGTATTCGTGATCATCGTGGAGTTATTAAAGCATTAAAATTTTTCCCTCTTCCTCGTGGTACGAATAACATGGCGGAAGCACATGGTTTATTTATGGGTCTCACATTGGCTAAAGCAGGAGGATTTAATCGACTACATATAAAAGGGGACTCGCTGATCATTATTAATAACTGCATAAAAAGGGAAACACATAAGTGGCAATTAGGATATATCTTCCGGAAAATATGGTTCCTTTTAGACTCCTATGATGAAATATACATATCCCATACCCTTCGTGAGGGGAATTCAGTGGCAAACTATCTTGCTAATTTAGCATGTGATGGCCAGGATATGATGTCACTTGCACCTGCCAAAATCATTAAACAGGACTCCGAATTGCAAGATCTGGTGTATGCGGATATGATAGCCTTCTCATCAAAATAGATTGTGAATTTGGCAATCTAAGTTATTAACTATCAAGGTGGATTTCGGGTACATAATGGCAGTACTTCATAGAAGTTGGGATTGGCATCATTAAGTGGCAATATTAATAGTATTAGATGATATGACGTCAAAATACTCTCCATTATGCTCTTAAACAACTCGTATACATGTGCAAACTGCCTGGGGGCTGCGAATAAGTAATTTCCCAACACCTAAGTACGAAGTGAGAGCAACTTACTTCATCCCTAAGATATGTGGAGATTTGATGGACAGGGTAATTTAAGGGCTTGAATGATTGGAGTACACCTAAGGCTCTATTTATCTCCTCATCCACAATTACACATCACTCATTCTGTTCAGCGTAATTTACAACAATGGAGTTGAGGTCTGTGCAGAATTTAAAATGCAGACAATGTGGCCGATACCACCATGAAGTGTGGCCTAGAAATTACAGACTGAAGATACAAGCTCCAGGGTTGGAAGAGGTCTTGCCTGCGAACATTGAGGTGGGGTCTTTTGATGCCATATTTATCTGCTACTCACCGTCAATTCGGGCAGCTATCCGCACAGTAATTGGGGAAGAAATCTTGACTCCACATGTTCGCCAATTCTTTTTTCCAGCACAACTCATAACTATCTTTCTATCAAACGCTTTGGACCTCATTCAATCAGTGCCCTTGTTCATTTCATTGGCGGAGAAAGTCATCAACCCAAGTTATTTACAGAACAATGAACTTATGAGGGCGATACAGAAATATGATTTATGGGACGGAATGGCATTCGTGGGAGGTTTATTTTCCCACCATGAGCTACTCATAAATCATGATTATCTGCTGGTCTATGTAAGCATAAAATGCTCATTGGAGGAACAGGATGCGAGGTATGCAAAAAACACTCTCCGTTCTGTAAACCGGCATTTAGGGTTTCACATGGTAAACTCTATCAAAAACAAGGTGAATGCACTTCTTGACCTTCTTGAATTCCCAAACTCTCTCCCATCTCGGTCGGAAAATCCACTACATTCAAGCCCTGGTTTTAGTGGGCAATCATCTAGGATGATGGTTACCATGCCAGACCTCAATGTTCAGCCATCAGATACGGGTAGAGATGCAGCGATGGGAGATCAAATTGCACATGTTGCAGTACATGTGGCACCATGTCCTTAAGCTTTGGAATCGGGTAGAGAAGTGGTGATGGGTGCTCAACTTGCACATGATGCAGAACATGAGGCGCCATGTTTTCAATCTTCGGTGGGCATCTCTGGTCGGTCTCTGGGCATAGCACTTGTGGTGGATTCTTCGCAGCTAGTCTCTACAGAATTAGTGGTGGGAGTTGCCATTGAACATTTGGGCTGGTCACCTCGTGTGTCAGAGATTCTGGAGGATGATTGGGGCTCGGAGGCCATGGTAGAATAGATGCTATAGTGCTGAACACTATTAAAATTTAAAGGGTTTTTTTGTTCAGATTAATGACTAAATTCGTCATGCAAGTTTTTTGGAATTTTGGATTTTTAGTGGGTTTTGTATTGTGTGGTCACTTTGCGCATAGCATATAACTAGAATTCTCTGGTATATGGACTAATTTTATAAAATGGTCTAAGTGACAATTGGATATCTCATGTAACTGCATATGTAACTGAATACTATCGAATATATTCTTGTATCTAACTATGATCCCAGGGTTTCTTACTGGTTCTTCCACGGGGGAGTTATTGAATCAGATTATTATTAATATAATATGGTGGTTATCACACTTTTGCTTTAAATATATATATATATATATATATATATATATATATATATATATATATATATTTTGGATCTTTTTTTTTAAGCATTGTAGATCTTGTGTTCAATAAATCTTAAAATAAATTGGTTTAAGATTTCATTTAATATAATTTTATTGGTTTAAGATTTTATTTAATATTAGTCACTGAAAGTGAAAAGCAAAATGTTTCACTCTGCTCATTTTTCGCACCCATTGACTCTGCATCTCGACCGCATGTTTCTGCTTTGAGAACAGGGCCTCTGAGCGCTCCTCTTCCACACGCAAAGGGAGGAAATCCCTCCCGTGGAAGAGTATCTACAACTTCTTCCGGTGTGGGAGTCTGGAGCCATTAAGGCCTTTGTTCCTCTTCTTGGCCAGTTTCTAACTTTTGTTTTAGATCATGTCTCACATCCTTCTCAGTGGAAAAACTTGATCGACAAATATCCTTTTTTGAGATAACTAAGTATGCAAGAGTTGTAGATGGTTTTAATTCTGGGTCAAATGTTGCTCTACTGGTGGACTACCCTAGATCTAATGCAGATCCTTTGATTGTATGCCCTATGTCCTGGAAGAAGGTCAAATCGAAGAAAAGGAAGGGCTCTGCTTCGCGTCCGCATCGTGAGCTTGGCTTTTATCTCCCCCTGCGGAATACTTTTGGTGTTTTATCCCGGGACAAACTTGCTTCCCCAATCATTTATGATTCTATGGTTCCTCATCCCACTCATTCCATTGAAAATGCTTCATGCTCGAATGACTTCTTCCATTTTAATGAGGATAGGCTTATCAAAACCTCTACCCTGTGCAAAAATCTAGGCATCTTTGCTAGATGGAATGGTTTTGGCACTTATCCCTCAGATATGATGAATTGGTTTGAAGGTAAATACAACAACAAGGTATGTATTGTTGCATTATCATATGGTTTTTTCTTTCTAAAATGCAATTCTGTTGAAATTAAGCATCATTTCTTAACCGCAGAAAACCCTATTTTTAAAGGACGCAATTTCTCATTTTTAGACTGGTGTCTAAATTGTAGACCTAATGTGTTGAAAGATTTCTTTTTTTATAGCGCTATCCTCATTCTGAATGTCCCTGTGGAGTTTATCAGCTTAGATTTTTTCAAAAATGTAGCTAATCACTATGGGAAATATGTTGGTATGCTTGAATTGGATCATCCTCAAACAGATAACATTATAATAACTAAAATGGATATTAGGACGAAAACCCTAGCTCATGTTAGAATAAAATTTTAGTATTTAACTTATGAATTTAACCCGGTGATCCTGCATTCTAAAATCAATGTTGATTTGAGGATTCACTAAATAAGGAATATTATGTTAATTCTGCTCCCCAAGAAGATCTAGACAAAAGGGATAATATAGTTTCGCACCCTGTTTCAACTAACATCGAGGAGGGTGAGATTGTGGATGAGGTTAAAAACCTACACATTTCTCCTTCCCCTATTTTTTTCTCTAATCCTTGCCTTGTTTCTCATGAAATTTCCACTCGTTTCTTTGATAATGGTGGTGGTTTTTTTCTTGAGAAGCATGACAAGGAAACTAACTTGGTTAATAAGGAATCTGATGTAGGAACCATTTTGATTAGGAAAGATGTGAGGGGATCTTCTCCCTCTGCCCCTCCGATGGAAATTTCTTTTTCAAAAAGTAGGAAAGAAGAAGAAGTCAAGTTAATTTATGAATATCTATGTGATGTTGTAGTCGATGATTTAATGGACAAATTCTTGGATGAAAGTTTTGACAAGGAGGAAGTTATGCATCAGAAAGAGCTTCTGATTAAGGCATGCTTGAACCCAAATGATCCCCTCTCTTTAGAAGAGGTCAAACTCCTCACAGATGTTAGGGACACTATTAAAGAGGATAATATGATTCTAGGAATAGCTACTACCATACCTAACAAAGGTTTTCCAGAATGTGCCAAATCCCTGAAGAAGAGAGGAAGGAAATCAACTCAATAATTAAGAGTAAAAGACGTGGAAGTTGTAGGACAAACTAAACTAACTGATATCTTCTATGCAGGGAAGGGGAAGGTCCTTCCCAATTCACCATGAATATCCTAAGATGGAATGTTAGGGGCTTAAATTCCCCTAACAAATAGTGTATCCTTCAACGTTGTATTTCTAACACTAATGCAGATTTGCTTCTTTTACAAGAAACTAAATTAGACAATGTAGAATTAGCAAACCTAAACTAGAAATTAGTAATTACGGAACTCTTGGGGGTTCCTTCTTGTGGAGCATCTGGTGGGATAGGTTTTATCTGGGATGCGAGATCAGTAGTGCTCTCAGATCTTGAAGACCATGTAAACTGGTGTTGTGGATTAGTTAAGGGCTCTTGAACTAACTTAAGATTTTGAATATTTAATGTTTATGGTCCCATCCCTAACCAATAAAAGGTAAGAGTATGGAAAGAAATTGAAAGCAAGTTGCAAGAATATAGATATGAAACCTCCATCATTGGCGGATATTTCAACACAATCACTAAAGCTTCTGAAAAAAGAGGGGGGTTATCTAAGCTCCCTAAAACTGTTGAGGATTTCAATGACTGGATTCATAGGAATAGCCTCCTAGAAATTGCCACTTCTGAGGACTATTTTACATGGAACAATAGAAGAAAAAAAATTAGTTTCATAGCTAAGAAGTTAGATATATTCTTGCTAGGGGGTAAATTAACTAAATTATCTTTTACTATGTCTATGGTGGTGAAACCGATATCAGGCTCCAATCACTTCCCTATAGATCTAAGAATTCTGAAAGATTAAATCCCAGAGAACTACCCTTTCAAATTCGAACAAATGTGGTTTAAGGAAGTAGGTTTTTTAGAAATGATAAGAGGCTGGTGGAAGGAAATAGATATCTCTGGCTCCAAACTCTAACAGGTTGTCAACAAAGTGAAAATTATCAAACAGAGGCTAAAAATATGGACTAAAACATAATTTGGCAACATTTTTGAAAACAAATTAGCTTTGGAAGGGAAATTAAGTACTCTAAATGAGGAATTTTTTTGCAAAGGGCATGGACATGTTACTATATGAGGAAGAAAAAGATCTTATGAAGAAATATGAAGATGTCCTTGCTAAGGAAGAGATTTTTTGGAGACAAAAATCTAGAGAGATGTGGTTAGCAGAGAGAGATAAGAATACAAAATTCTTCCACAATAGTACGAAGTAGCGAAGAATTTTAAATAGAATAACATCTATTAAGGACATGGAAGACCAGGAAATTGATGACCCTGAAGGAATAGCAAATGAAGTGGTAAGTTTCTTCAAAGAAATCTATAATTCTGACTGAGATCCTAATCTAAATGCTCAAGAGAGAATTATTGCAAACATTCCTAAACTGATTACAGAGGAACAAATCAAATGTCTAGTAGGAAGACTTACTAAAGAAGGAGTGGAGAATGTCCTTAAAAACATGAACCCAGACAAATCACCTGGTCCTGATGGCTTTCCCACATGTTTTTTCCAAAAATGATGGAGATTTATTGGGGATGAAATTACAGCAGCTCTTGATGGGATAAGAAAAGTTGGAATATTTCTTAAGGAAATAAACAATACATTCGTAGCCTTAATCCCTATAAAGGAAAAACCATAAACGTTTAGTGACTTTCACCCCATTTCTTTATGTAATACCTTATATAAATTATTTTCTAAAACTATGGCTAGTCGACTCCATAAGCTTCTTCCTTTCATCATTAGTGATGAACAAACTTATAGGTTTGTTCCAGGCAGATCAATCTAGGATGGTATTATTATTGCACAAGAAGCTATTCACTCTGTTCAAAAAAATTAGAAACCTAGTATGTTAATTAAATTAGATATTAAAAAGGCTTATGACAAAGTAGATTGGCTCTTCTTGAAGAAATGTCTCTCTGCTTTTGGCTTTGCCAATAAATGGGTAAATCTTATTTTTGAGTGCATTTCTACCCCCAAACTTTCAATATTAATGAATGGCTCTCCTAAAGGATTCTTTGACATCAAAAGAGGAATAAGACAAGGAGATCCTATCTCCCCTTTCCTCTTCATCATTATGGATGAGGCCTTGGGTAGATCTATTAATAATGCTAAAACTGATGGAAGGATTAAGGGTATCCAAATCACTAAGTATCTAGAGACCGCCACCCATCAACAATTTGTGGATGACACTATGCTCGATGGTTAGAGTTCTATCAACGAAGCCAAAGAATATAGGATGATCTTAGACCAATATGCTTTAGCTTCATGGAAGGAAATTAATAAGGAAAAATCAGAGATTTTCTTTTTTAATTCCCACCTTATCCTAGAACAGGATATATGCAAAACTTTAAATTTCAACAAAGGCTCCCTTCCTTGCAAATATCTAGGGTTTTTCCTAGATCATGGAACGCGATCTTCCAATCTTTGGAATCATACTTTAGAAAAAATTAAAGCCAAAATGGCCTCTTGGAAGGGTAAGTGACTGACTGATGTTGGAAGAGTTACCATGGTCCATAGTGTCCTATCAACACAACCTATTTATCAACTGGCTTGTTTAGATCTCCCAGTTAAAAGAAGGGATGAAGCCAATAAAATCCTGAGATCCTTCTTTTGGAAAGGTTCAGGGGACAAAAAGAAGATATCCTTATTGGCTTGGGACAAGGTATGCAGACCAAAAGAGGAAGGGGGTGTAGGTATTAAAGGTATAAAACTCCAAGGTAAGGCTTTGGTAGCCAAATTGGTATGGAGAATGTATAAGAATCCACACCTTAAATGGGTTAAAATTATGTCTCATAAATATCTAAGTAATCCGGATCCAATCAATATTTTTAGAGAAACCCCCTGGCTCCAAAATATGGAATTTTATGTTGGATTGTAGATTCATAATCCAAGAAAAATTGACCTCGAATATTGTGAAAGGGGAGAAGGCTCTCTTCTGGGTAGATTCTTGGGATGGTTACAAGGCCTTGCAATCAGAAACAAATTTGGAACAGTCTAAAACTATCATGGAAAAATGTTAGGGTAAAAAAGTTATAGATTATCTAACCTTTGATGGGGAGGGACTTGGATGGCATTAGAAGGATATGGAAAATTTGTTTCTCCCCCCCTCGAAAAAATCATCTTTATGCTCTATCTTGGGATCAAGAAAATTTTCTTTACACCTAGGCTCTGAAAAATCAATATGGGATGGTTGTAAGAGTGGAGAATATGTAGTTAAAGAAGGATATAGGTTCCTAAGATCCAAAATTTCTGGCTTGAGGGACCATCCTCCACATACCCTATTTTGGAGCAAAGATTGCCTTCCAAAAGTTGGGTTCTTCTCCTAGCTAGTATGGCTTAGGAAGATTTTAACAACTGACCATTTCAAACAAATGGGTTTTCAGGGGCCAAGTAGATGCCCTCTCTATGAGAATTAGGAAAAAACCTTAGACCACCTCCTGTTGGGATGCTCCTTCTCTTTGCACATTTGGTATTGGTTATGCCTTCAACTTGGTTGGAGATCAGCCTTTTCTAGAACTATTTGAAACTTTCTGCAATCATGACCAATTCTTAACAAAGGATGCATATATGGCTCTTTATGGGTCTCAGCTCCTTCTATCGTACTTTGGGAAATATGAAAGGAGAGGAACAAAATAATTTTTCAAGACACAAAAATAGATTGTAATCAACTTTTAACCAAAATTGAATTCTCAATCATCGAGCTAACAAATAATAGGATACTGAACAAAAATAAAAGGATATGGTTATGACCTATTGGGATGAAAAAATGAGAAATAAATGGATTGGTCTAAAGATCCGTCCATGTATTGGGTCAGGAGGAACCTCCTCCTCTCTAAAATGAGCTCATTACAAATGTCTACCATCTAAGTTTGGTTGGTTTAGACTCAACTTCGATGGTGCATCTAGAGGTAATCCAGGCATGGCTGAAGTAGGTTGCTACATACATGATTCAGAAGGAAAGGAAGTAGCAATGATGGAAAAATACATAGGCAAAGAAACCAATAATTGGGCAGAATTAATGGCCTTAGTAGAAGGCCTACTTTTGTATAAGAATTTAGGCATCAAGAACCTAGTGATAGAAGGTGACTCTACAATTATAATCAATGCCCTTAGGAAAGGTTCTCTTCTAAATTGGAGACTGGACTCGATATTATCAAAAGATTTCGAACTAAGCCAGTTTTTTGATAAATTAACCTTCAATCATATTTATAAGAAAGGAAATCATAAAGCTGGCGAATTAGCTAATAAATCTATTGTGGAATATATCCAAGGATTACATTCAAATGAATGAAATTTGGGCTCTCAATAAATAGGTAAGAGAGTTATAGTATAAGTACTTCAAAGACTACTAGTTTAAGGATAAGGCCTACATTAGTTTGATTTTGCAATTAGATTTGGTAGGCAGACATAAAACTTTATTAACTATATAAAATACCATAATCATCGTAATACTATCTAAACTATCATAATCTGATACTTGCTATGAAATGGAAAACATGAGAAATTTGGCTATAGTTTATCATCTTAGGAAACATGAAAAATTACAACCCCAAAGCAGGCTTACTTTGACAATATTCTAATTTTAAATTTAGGAATGGGTCCCCCTAGGCATATTTAGTAGCTTTTATTAAATCCTTCTAAGTTGATCAATGTGAGTTATCATAACCACAATCGTTTGCCTCGTTATGACAAATCATGGCTAAATAACCATGCTCACTTCCTAATATTTTCAGACCAAATATAAAGATTTGACACGATGTAGTCTTTTAATGGAATTTAATGACAAGGTGTAGGTCACTCCTCTTAATCATTTCATGAATCCTTATTAATTAGGTTTATCTTGCTGCAAAAGGTATTTCCTGAGACTTCCAAATACACTATTAAAATGATATAGCACTTCTAGTTTTTGAAAGTTTTTTATCCTTACATAGAGTTGTGATTCATTAACTTTGGGGAAGCCATGGCTACAACATTCTAGTTTTTCATAGAGAAGGTAATAGGCAAATGTCATTTAGAGGGAGTATCCAACCTGAAAGATGGAATCATATCCTTTCACCTTCTGATGACCTTGTCAGAAGAGCTATTGAAATTATTTTCAATGAAGAGGACTACGACTTTGAATTTACTCTTGGAACGAATGGGGAAATTGTTGGTACTTTTATTTCTTGTCTATTCCTTTCTAGGATTCTGAAAATTGATATAGTTTCCCTTAGCAAAAAGGTTTTCAATCTAGAAATTCTACTGGGTCTGGAGCAGGCAGTTTATAGTGTATATAATAATCTTGAAATCCTATTCCCTAAGGCATACATGAGAGCACAGGTTGGGAGCCTGGTCAATAGAATAAGAACCCCTTGAAGACCAATTATGATTCTCCATAACAAGGAAAATTTTGACAAAAATTGGGTAAAAGTGGAGCGAAACATCCACGTTTTACTCAAATGGATGAGGGTTGTTCTGACTAATGACACTGCTTGGTTCTGTAAATACCTCCAGGAAGAAGGTTACCAGCTCTCAGCCTCTATGGAGAATCTCAAGCTGGATAGCATCCAAGCCACCACTCCAGTCATTGTTAAGAATAGCTAGTAGAAAGAGGTTAAGAATGAGGCTAAGGGGAAGGTTACGACGATCGATGTTGAAGAAGAGGAAGAGAATGTGGACTCAGATGAACTAATAATCATCAAACACAAATAGGAAAAGGAAATGGAGGCTCTGAGCGGTAGGTTGTAAACAGTTATAAAATTTCAGTCAAGTATTAAGATAAATAGACCTTTATAGGAGATATATAGATAATCCTTTAATAAAAAGCATATATACTGTTTAATTTTCACTTCCATTTTGATTAGGTAAGGATGAATAGACTTCCTATGGGTAAGCAATGTTTAATAGACAAGTCCAAATAAACTAAGTTTGAAATTTTTTGGTAAGATCTCTTTTGTTTGTATTGATCGACTAAAGATAAATGATTCCTATGGACTAAAAATTTATAGGTCATATTTGAAATAACATAAACTCCTTTTATTTATGGGTATGTTATTATCTTTGATAGACTTAAGAATAGATACATGTTCAACAATCAAATTATTTCAATTACAAAGGTAGACTTAATAATTGATTCAAAACTTTTATTTTCTACGACTTAGATTTTAAAAGGTATGAAGATTAGGTTTCTTACCAATCTGCATCTTTTAAGGGCATGAATGGATAAGGGACATTGTTCTTTCATGAAGACTTTCTATCTCTCCCTTATTAGTAGCAGCCAGAGGGGATTTTTTGGAATGCTTTAATAAGTTGTAACAAAAAAGAGAAGTATGTATTGTTTTCTTTTTGTGATCGAAGATTATTATAGCGACTCTTGAAAGACATGTGTTGCAAATAAATGATAGGGTGAGTTTAAGATTTTATGAATTATACATTTAGAAAGTTTGTAAGATTATTAAGGCTACAGGCCCAATTTATTAAGCCTACCAAAACATGTATAAATTAATGTTAGAATAACTAAGAGGGGGGGTGAATTAGTTAGAATTAGTTTCCTCACAAATTATCCTACAGTCTCAAATTTATCCAGATGTATACCAAAACAAATTCAATCATATAATTCAACTCAGTGAAAATGTATTATGTAAACTTAAACTTTCATCAATAGTGTTTACTGAGTATCAGTAAATTAATATTGTGATTACCGATATAGGTCAATAAAATAAAGTGTAAAGTAAAATAACAATCCACAACATTCATGCATATTACACATAGATTTTTAACGTGGAAACCCTGTGAAGGGAAAAACCACATGGGACCGGTAACCCAAAATATTTTCACTCTTCTGAAGTGATCTCGGTGAAGAGCCAACCTTGTTAAAGGTTGCAATGCACACTATTAAATGTGACTTGGTTAGAGGATTTAAAACTAACAGTTCTCTCTTGACCATGCATTCACTATGGGGTCAACAAGAAAATAATCAACATTCTCTAAATGTTATAATAAGGACTCACTGTCCTACTCGGTTAAGAGATTTATCTGTAACAATAGTTAAACTGATACAGTAATGATCTGATTCAAATACAACTCCAATTTGCAGATATTCAGATATATTCTAATTACATAATACCTTTGATCAAATTTGTTCACTTCAGTTCATCTCATTCTTCATACTTGTTCTGCTCGGTAATGTTCTTCCCTCTGTTTTCTCGGTGATGTCTGCAGAATAATGCTCGATTGTGTCTTTAACCAGTTTGATCAGTCATGCATAAAATTTGCATGTAAGCATCAGATGTGAGGTGTTATTCAAAATGAATCTCTTGTCTCTTATATAGACATCATGTATCATTTAATTTTCATCCTTCAAATCTTGTCACTTAATCTCCATTGTTCATTTTCCCGCTTGATCCATCCTCGACAGTTGTGTTAAAAACACTTTTCAATCTCTGTCGTTTGATCTTCATTGAATTTTAATAATTGTTTGATCAAATAACAATCTTTATCTTTTACCTCAAAATCACCAATTGCCATCTCAACATCCAAGTCAGCCTCGGTTTGATTAAATTGCTTGATCAATAGTTGTGTCAACAATCTCTTGCTTGTTTATCACTGTGCTTGGTATACACTGCATTTTACTCGGTGTTCACTGTCTCTCAGTGTATATAGAACTCTTCATTTACCGACCACATGAACATTATATATTCTAAATCTTCAATTCATAACAAAAAATTTCCACCATAATAATACTCAAATAAGTTGACATCAATGACAATACATTAACTGATAATGTTTATCATCACTTCTGCAACTCGCTTGCATATCAACAAATGACTTCAAACATATAATCATTTGTAGTTCATCAATCTCTCCCTTTGGCATTGATGGAAACACAATATGAAATATGCAATACAAAATGCCATACAACAAATACCAAACTTTTGTTCTACAACTGCAACAATTATGTAGCTCTCCCTAGCTTGAATATAAAATATATGTCAGTATAAACAAAATACTCATTATGTAGACTCTCCCTGCAGTTTTGAATTTTTAGCTCTTGAATCTCTCTGTAGATTAAATATATCTCTCCCTTTCTCTTTTATCCCTTTAGTGTATAGATATTTCATTGATCAATTCGCTCCCTTTGACAACAATGCCAAAAATAAATATGCAACTCTTCAGTAGCCAAATAAAATATCTCTGATTTTTCGGTGCAGTAGGTACCTTTCTATGTACTGATATCTCTGTGTTGGTCCAATTCAGCTTTGCATCAACATGATTGATATTCTGATTTCATGTAGGTTGATCCAACCTCATACTCAACTTAGTTACCAATAGACAAGGGACGAACCCCTAGTCTACCTCTCATGTACTCAAATGTATCCTTCGGTAAGGGTTTTGTGAATATGTGTGCAAGTTGTTCTTTTGATTGTACATATTCTAGTATTACTTGTTTGTCTTGTACTTGTTCCCTCAATTAGTGATATTTTATACATATGTGCTTTGTCTTTGCATGCATCACATGGTTCTTTGAAATATTTATAGCACTTGTGTTATCACAATAAATCATCACTGGTTCAGTGATCTCTTCATTCATTCCATTTAACAGTTGTTTTATCCATGCTATGTTAAAACAATTTGCAGCAGTAGCAACATACTCTGCTTCTACAATTGACTGAGATATGCATCCTTGTTTCTTGCTTATCCAAGTAACTAGTCTTTCTCCAATAAATAATGCTCCACCAGTAGTACTCTTTCTATCATCTATATTCCCAGCCCAATCAGCATTGGTATAAACTTTCAATTTGAACTTTCCTTCTCTTTTATACCATAGTCCATAGTGTTAGAGTAATAGTCTATCGGGTTACTAATTTAATTCTTTATGATCTAATTAGTAACTTCCCTATTCTCTCTAGTTTGCTTCAGCTAACCTTAGGCAGTTTCTATTTCTTGTAGTTTCCCTTTTAGGGTTTCGGTATTCCTTTATAAGGAATCACCTCTTTGTATTTCATATTGAGATTGTAATTCATTTCATAGTTGAATATAGAAATCATTTTTCTGTCAACATGTTTTTGCAGTCTCTGGCCTATCGGCCGCCATAGCTGATTCTCTTCAGTTTCTCTCTTCTGTCTTCTTTCTTGTAGCAGTGTTTGCATGCAGGTTTCTTGGGTTGATTTGCAGCTCAGCAAATCTAACATGGTATCAGAGCTGATCTGCTGTTCATTGTTCCTGTTTTATTGAAGCACAGAGGGTTTCAGAAGCCTTTTTCGGCTTTTTTTTGTGGTTCTGGGGGGTCTCTATTTTTGGAGGCATTTTGGGCCCAAACGAACACTTCCATTGCGTCCAGAAGGCCCAAAAACCCCAGAAACCATATAAGGCATGTCCATTTTGGACACCGGGGCCTCTGGTGAATTTTTTTCGGCCTCCCAAGGCCGTACGGGCATGGAAATCAAAATAAAAAAATAAAAAACCTTACTTTTTAAGGTTTTATGCATTTTTTCACATGCAGGCAGTGCAATATGGGGCGGGCCGCCACCGCGCCACTTGCGCGCCGCCCGTAGCCCCCCACCACCGGCCCCGCTGCTGTTCCGCCACCGCGGGTCGACTGTTCTCTGCGGCTGGCCGCCCACCCCGCCGCCCACAGCGGCTCCCGCCGCCCATGTGGCCCGGCTTGCCTTTTGTACAGGCGCCCTGCCCTCAAACCCCGCTCCGCCGGTGGTTCTCTGTGCAACCGCTCCGCCACCGCTCCCCCAGCGGTGGCACCTTCTGCTCAGCCCCCGCGAGCTTAAAACACTATGCGGGCGGTCTTATTACTGACCAGGAGCTAGGGTTAAGCCCCCGGCGCACACCATGCGCCCGGGGGCCAATTTTTTTAGCCCCTGGGGCTCTTGTAAGCCTTTTAGGGCATTTTTAGGGGTACCTGGGCCTTTTTCGCTCTATAGGGAGCATACGGGGGTATTTTCTGACTTCTATATACCGTCGGAAAGCTCTTTCTGAGCACTTTCCGATGGTGGAGGTTAGAGGTTTTGGTTCCCCCATTTCGACAGCGTTTTTTGCTGTTGAAGTCTGATGTCTTTTTTTGCCTTCCGGGAGTCATATCTGGCTCATCCGGACTCCTTTTTCGACAAACGAGATGTCGTCGGAAAGATGATTCTGTGTACTATTCAGTGGCAAAGGTATTTCTTCCAAATTCTACTCTGAGTTTTCACTCCTCCAAGTTTTGCAGTTTATGCCCTCTGGTGGTGTGCTTGGTTCTACAGGTTCGGGGATCTCTTCCTCTGAGTTCATAGTTCACTCTTCTTTCTGACTTCTGAGCTTGCATGCTCTTTCTGATGTATTTTTATTTTGTAAACGCACTGAGATAAAGTGCCTTCTTCTGTATTTTTGGATCTTGTATACCTGGTTCGGTTGATGTACTCGCACTGTGTTATAAAGTGTCATGGGGGGATTATGATGCATTTGCCGCTTTAGGCGCATCCACTTTTGTCAAGTGAGCGTACCTTCCATGACATTAGCCCATGTAGTCTGTGTCTGTGACACTGCCCTTTATCCTGTGTGTGTACTTCTGTTGCACTATTGGTGTTCCTGGTTCTTCTTCTGCAGCTGTTTCTGGTACTGCATTTCAGTGTTCCTGTCACCTCTCCCAGTTCAG
>MU227821.1:470121-510848 GCA_018584345.1 Thuja plicata
TATATATATATATATATATAGGGAAAGAGTGATCTAATTTTTTAATTATAAAGTGAAACAATAGATCTGAATTGCTTTAAACCTTAATTGAAATGAAACATTTACCTTGGAATGTAGCAGATCTGGAAAAGTCCATTTTCTGATGTCTGTGTTGAGTTTCGAGAAATTCTACAACCGGGTCTAGAACAGAAACACAGAGACGGAGAAAACCCAGAAATATTTTTATTTTTTGAGTCAAGTTGGCCTTGACCCAAATGTGGGGGTGCAATTGTACCCCAAAATGTCAACCTTGACCTGCACTTCTCCAATGGAAATTCTGTTCACGGATCTTGAAATTTGGCCGTAAAGGGTATCTGAATCTGCTCTGTAATTTTCTATCATGTACCTATACTTGCAAGAAAAATGGTTTTGTTTATTGGGGGAGGGGTTTGCCTTAGTCAAACCCCGATTTAGGAATTAACCTTGAAATCAATAATTGAAATAGAGAATGCTAGCAAGTAGTAGAAGTAAATCTAACAATGAAGCTATGATATTCAATAGATACGCAATTGTATTTCGAATGTAAACAAGTATGTTAATATGAAAACTTGGACTCAACATTTGAAATCAAAAACCTCCATGATTGTATGCTTGGAATCCACCTTAAAGGAAGAATGAATTAATCTTGAGGATGCACAAAGAATCTTGAAGGAAGATCACACCACCATAATGGATAAATATAGGGTTTGAATGATGAATCTTGAATGCTTGAACCAAATCCCTTCAAAGGCAAATCTAGCTTTAGTCCTTAGTGCTTGTGATTATACTTCCAGTCTTTTGGTTATGGAAAATGAGAGGAGAAGGCTTCCTTATATACAAATCTAGAGCATAATATTCTAGAGAGGCCTACATAGGAGAATTAAATTCCAATTATACCTATACCCATAGAAGTGGACCTATATTAAATATCCTTTAAGAGTCATTACTTCGGAACCTACAACAACCGACCTGGAAGCAGGAAAATGAACTTTTGAGTGTCCCCTGGCAGCTGACAAACTTTCCAATTGAAAATGGGGACCTCGGTCAAGGTCAAGGTCGACCCTGACCTAGATCAAGGTCAAGGTCAACCTTGAACTAGGTCAAGGTCAAGGTTGACCCTGACCCAGGGGGTCAGGACCCCTGGAAAATGTGCCAGATGGGATAAATAGTGCCTGGAGAGGCCCAATCAGGGTCCTAAATAGGTACAAAAGATGAAGAAGGGGCAAAAATGAGAGGAAAACATGGTGATGGCCCAAAACACCCCCTAAAGAGGGCTAAACTATCTTAACATGGAAGTGCTTCCATTTTAAGATGATGCAAGTTGTTAAAATTATTCATCTCAAAAGAAATGAATCTTCCAACAAGACTATCAACAGTAATGTTATTTCCAGGTGCAGCTCTCATTTCATGAATTGCAGAGACTCTTATACAATATATAGGCAATAAAGTTCTAATAATATTACTCATAATTGTGTCTTCATCAATGGTTCCAACAGATCCTTGAATAACATTCACAACTTCTTTAAGTTAGTTATTGTATTGTGTGATGTTTTCTCCTTCCTTCATTCTCATGTCATCAAAATTTCCACGAAGGCTCTCAACTTTGGCTCTTAATACATTTACATCTCCTCCATAAACCATTGTAAGATGATCCCACATCTATCTAGCATTTATACATGTCTTGATGTCCTCAAATTCTGAAGTTGTAAGTGAAGAAGCAATGTCCACCATGATAAGGTTATGTTCATGTTTTTCTTTCAACTGATTTACTGTCAAAGGTCCAGTAGGTAGAATGAATTCTTTGTCCAAAAAATATTCAATGTTGCTTGCAATTCCTGATAGGTATAATCACATTCTTCTTTTCCATGTTGGGAATTTCTCCCTATTCATCCTAGGTGCATCTCTCTTATACATCTTGTGGTATTTAGCTTAAGTCCTTTAAAAATTTCTTCTAAGCACTGTATGCTCTGATAAGCACTGCTACTCTGATAAGCACTACTACTCTGCTACCAATTGTTAGAATAAGTGAGAGGGGCGGGGGGGTGAATCAGTTAGAATCAATTTCCTCAGAAATTATCCTACAGTCCCAAATTTCTCTAGATCTACACCAAAACAAATTCAATCATATAATTCAACTCGGTGAAAATGTATTTTGTAAACATAAACTTTCATCAATAGTGTTTACCGAGTATCAGTAAATTAATATTGTAATTACCGATCTAGGTCAATAAAATAAAGTGTAAATTAAAATAACAATCCACAACATTCATGCACATTGAAACATATATTTTTAATGTGGAAACCTTGCTAAGGGTAAAACCACTTGGGATCGGTAACACAAAATATTTTCACTCTTCTGAAGTGAGCTCAATGAAGAACCAACCCTGTTAAAGGTTACAATGCACACTGTTAAATGTGACCTGGTTAGAGGAAAAAAACTAACAGTTCTCTCTTGACCATGTATTCACTATGGGGTCAACAAGAAAATAATCAACATTCTCTGAATGTTATAATAAGGACTCACTATCCTACTTGGTTAAGAGATTTATTTGTAACAATGGTTAAACTGATAGAGTAATGATCTTATTCATATATGACTCTGATTTGCAGATATTTAGATCTATTCTAAGTACATAATACCTTTGATCAATTTTTTTCACTTCAATTCATCTCATTCTTCATACTTGTTCTGCTCGGTAATGTTCTTCCCTCTATTTTCTCAGCGATGTCTGCATAATAATGTTCAGTTCCATCTTTAACTAGTTTGATCAGTCATGCATAAAATTTGCATGTAAGCATCAGGTGTGAGTTGTTATTCAAAATGAATCTCTTGTCTCTTATATATACATCAGGTATCATTTAATTTTCATCCTTCAAATCTTGCCACTTAATCTCCATCATTCATTTTCCCGCTTGATCCATCCACGACAGTTGCGTTAAAAACATGTTTCAATCTCTATCGTCTGATCTTCATTAAATTTTAATAACCGTTTGATCAAATAAAAAACTTTATCTTTTACCTTGAAATCATCAATCGCCAGCTCAACATCCAAGTCAACCTCGGTTTGATTAAATTGCTTGATCAATAGTTGTGTCATCAATCCCTTGTTTGGTTATCACTGTGCTCGGTATACACTGCATTTTACTCGGTGATCACTATCTCTCGGTGTATACAAAACTCTTCATTTACCAACCACATAAACATTGTATGTTCCAAATCTTCAATTCATAACAAATGTTTTCCACTATAATAATACTCAAATAAGTTGACATCAATGACAATACATTAACTGATATTGTTTATCATCACTTCTGCAACCCGGTTGAATATCAACAAATTAATTCAAATATATAATCAGTTGTAGCTCATTTAATTCATCCTAAATAACCATTTAGGGTAGTTTTTCGGTATGGAATGGTTTCTCTTCTCAAAGGTAACTAAACTGACATTGGTGGATATATATGATCCCCCTCTTGGTGGTCTTTTTAGAATAAAATTGTCTGCCTATGTATCCTATCCTTTACAAAAGATGTATACCGCCATCCAAATAAATGATATAGGATTCAAATTGCCTTTGATGAAGAAATATCCATCAAAAGATTGAAATCCATTATGTTAACTACCCACAATTCAGTCCTTTGGGAAGTTTTCAAGATTTTGGGCAAATAGTTCATTATGAATACATATCATTTTAGGGTCATTTCAGACATCCCAGCCATATTCTTAGCCTCTGCCCTTCAATTTGATCCAGTCAAAGATGACATTGGAAACCTCTATAGGAGGATTTTCAAGAGACAATATTTGCATAATCTAGACAAAGTCATTCAAAATACTAGGCCAAATTTAACAATTTGGAAGCCTGGATTCTATAATATACCTATAATAGGCGGCTTACCAGTCACCTCTTAAAATATCTTCACTACTAAAGATATCGACTCCTTTATTAAAACAATGCCTTTGATTAGAAGGAATTTATATTTCCTCCTTATCTTTCATCATGTGAGATATCCGAAGGAAATAGAGTGGTTCGACTGTTACTTGAAAGAGGAAGATGTGGAGAATACAGATAGAGAAGGTTTAGTGACTCTGAAATAAAGGAAACAAAGGATAATGTGGATCTGGAGGAATATGCAGGAACCAAAAAATTCAAGTTTAAGTAATGCTAAGGTCTTGAATGAGTCTGGTTATGCTCCCCTTTAATCATTTTTACTTCAGCTTTTTTTCATGATAAAATTTATAGTAGGCTCTGAGATAAGCATATGGATGTTATCTCTCAAAAGAAAATTTCTTAGAATACTAAGTATGTAGGAAGGACTTTTGGAAATATTATTAATAATGCTATAGAATCTGTTCTCACAAATTTTGAATCTATTATGTTGTTTTTACTCTAGGAAGTTGTCCAATATTATTGGTCCACTGAGAGGGGGGGTGGTGAATCAGACAAAATCAAATTTAAATACTTAAAACTTAGCTCACTGACTCACTTAGTAGAACTAAATACAGTAATAAACGACTTACCAAATAAATTTATAACTTAAACAACCACACATCTCATAACATGCAAATCAATCATTCGAACTTAGTAAACATCAGATTTAACAAGGAAACCCAATAAGGGAAAAAACCTCTATGGGAATTGTGACCCAAAATAAAAATGTACCCTTATAAAGTACACTCAATTAAGAACTTATCATGTTAAAGATTACAAAACACATTTTCTAGAAGTGAACCTGTTAAGGGATTTACCTTAGATCTGTTAAGATATTCACCCTGTTAGGAATGACCATGTTAGATTTCTTTAAACACTCTTTCAGAATGTCACCTACTTCTAGGATTTACAACTAGGACTGTTAAATCCACTCGGTTAAGAGATTTTATCTGTTACAAATGCTAATAAGAAACAATAAAAATTTGATCTATAAATATAGCAACTACCATTTCTTGGGTCAGATCCTTTATGCCCAAATGAATACTGGCATCACATACTCCATTTGTCTCTGCTCTAGACTGTAGACTCTTCTCTTTCTACTTCTCTACTCTGCTTGGCAACTTATGTTCTTCAGCTTCTTCTACTTCTTAATTCAACTTGCCAACATCTCTTCTCTCATTAGTTCCCAACCTTTATATAGATGAACTTTTGCCTCTTAATATCCTTGCTTAGGTTTTCTATCATTTGCACTCAACTGTTTGATCATCTTCTATACAAATCTTAGCTCAGAAAACTGTTTAACTTTTACCTCGTAACTTGAACTCTTTTTCTTGGAACTCTAATAATCAGGTTTAACCACTTAATCTTCACCTTAGATCTTCTCATTGAATTTTATTTCTCGTAGATCTTCTAACAAACTTCCTTTAATCCTTATCAACATCCAGATCATCATAGCTTTGTATTAAATTTGATCTTATCATCATTCTCAATCAATATCATGTACTTAGTAACTTGCTTTGCAACTCGGTAACTAACTTCGTTCACTACTCGGTGTCTAAATCATTCTCAGTGCTCAGTAATTGAAAACTGACTAACACAACTCTGTATCGACTGACTCTGTCTAGCTCGGTAGAGTAACTCTTTTGAGTCATAACTTAACTCTTTGCAATATCTGACTTAATCAATCAAAAGTACCAACTTGATAACATCAAATATATAGTAGAAAACAACTATATCAACATTACATCATGATTGTTTGATCTTTATTCATCACAGATTTACCTTCTCCTTCTTATGATATGGTAACTCAATAAAAATCAGTAGTCAATTGCTTGACATCAATGAAAAAATAACAACTAATCTAACCATTTTTACAAACATGTATACCTATTATCACTCAGTCTTCATCATCTCCATCAGTTGGTTAACAATCTCCCTCTTTGGCACTGATGAGGACACTATAGTATTACTATAGCAATTGATGATGGAAATTCTAAATATTGTCCATCTCTGTCGTTACTCCCTCTGAGTTAATAGTTATATTTTTTATCATCAAAATGTTCTCCCTCTTGGATAAATCTTTTGATACTATAGCATACATTATGATTATCCTTCATACATAAATAGTCGCAATTCATTCTCTTCATCTTTTATCAATATCTCCCTTATGCATACATTTCATTAATTCATTCTCTCCCTCTTTCACAACATTGCCAAAAATTCATACTCCTGAAAACTTGTTTCAGCACTAGATTATACCTTACATGTATAAATATTCAATACATACAGAAGTCTCCACACAACTTCAGGAATCACCTAAAGTGTTGTTATCATTTTAATTGCACTAAATTGATAAATTATTTGATATCTTACATTGGATTATGAATTTCATAGTTGTTGTCTTAAAGTTGCAAAATTGTTCAAATTCAAAAGAGAAAGTATACATGCAGCCTAGCAACTATAAATAGAAAAAAGGACTTGCATAAAGGTACATCCTTTCAAACTACTATTCATATATTGAAGGCAAATATCTTATTATTGCATTCATGTTAAGACTTATGTTGTTCTCTAAGTATTGATCTAACTTAAACTTTCGAATTCAAAATGGATCATTACATTGAACATTCAAAATGAATGCAATAAGCAAGTATTCCTTTATAGTTTACATCTTTCAGTTGAGAATACTAACAAAATATACAATACTGAAAGTAAAAAAGAAGCATGCTAGTAGTATGAAGTAGGGGTCCCATGCATTGCCTTATCATATGATTGTTGTCAGCTAGTCTTCTGCATGTTAGGGTTGAGAAATGGCATCGTTTGGATCCTCATGACTTCTGCCTTATCTCATCCTAGTTCTTTTGTATTTTTACCCGCATCATGAGAAAAAAATGGTGTTAGATCCAACTGAATCTAAGCAATGCATGAAACACAAACAACATACTACTATTATCAACACTTTCAGAACTACATATCAACTAAGTAAACATCAATGCAATAACAAGGTATACATATGCAATAACTAAATTAAGTATCAAAGGGACATAACTTTATGAAACCTTTTACTGCATATAGTTGTTATCCTACATTAGAAAGGGATTTCTATTTAAAAAAATAGGGCATCCACATGATAGGTCAATAAATCCAATCAACAAACCCACATTCATACATAAATGTCATCTCAAATGACATTTACATACATACATGGATTTTTTGATTGAATCCATCAACCTAACATAGGGATTCAGAACTAATTGTGTGCAAATGAGAGATGTCCACAAATTCTAAGGTATGATATGCATGAAAGAAAAGAAGACACAATAGAAATAATAGCAATGTTGTTATAAGAGATACATATGAAATGAAATAATGTAGAGTGTTCCTAAATGAAAGATGTGACAACAAACAAAGAAGCAGACTTGCAGGATAAATGAGAGATGGAAAATCATATACACATGGTTCAATAATCAATTGAAACCACATAAGAACTTTGGCTCATTACTATTCTGAGTATGATGAGTTAAAGCTATGAAAAAGGAAGCAGTGATATCCATTCTATAACAGTAGGCATACAAATAATGAAATATCAGTATTGTTGTTATATGAGATATGTGTGCAGGAAAGAATGAACAAGTGCAAAAGGTAGAGTCAACAAAGATACATTTAGTTAGTTTTTCATACCATAATGATAAGTGATGTCATATATTCCTAAATGATGTTACAAAAGATACTGGGTCATAGAAGATTGCATCTAAGTGATGGATGAAAAAGCATAAGTATTCACAGAGGGACTTAATGAACATAATGGTCTGAATTTTGATTCACAAGTATCATTTTTATAAACTAAATTGTTTATTGAGTCCACTAATCTAATAAGTGCATCACATTGTTGTTTGAAAGTTTAACAGAATATTTTGCACTATTTCAAGCTGACTGTTTTCAACTTTACAATCAGAGAAAAGAAATGTAGAACAGACTGAAATGACACTAAAAGTGCCAAGATTACAAACAGTCAAGATCATATCACATAGTGCAGTTTCATAAATACTGATACAATATATCTTTGCTGATTCAAAAATACAAATTCAACAATATCAGTAGTTTTTGCTGATTGCAGGAAGAATGCTACAGAATTGCAATTTAAAAGCATCATAAAATGTTTACCAAAATGTATCTTTGAATGTCATGAGGTCGTGCTCGAACTTCATTGATAATAAACAAGAATTTTATATCTTATTGCATTTCTTTTTAAAGAATTCATTTTAAACATCAAAAGAGAATTATTTTTAAGCCTGGTGATTTGTGCCAGTAATCTATTTTCAAGTATTGAATTAAAGTACCAAAGTGATTGTACCATCAAAAGAAAATAAGTGGAAACATAGAAAGTGATTGGTAAAAAATTGACTGGTATAGTGAATGTGTTACAAGTGAGCATGTTAAACATATGCAATATAATCGAGCTATGAGTATCATTTTACAAAGTTTTAAAGTATGCAGGCCATCTACAACCATATAAAGTTTTCAGATTCATCAAAGAAACAAGTTGTAGAAATACTTTTTCAAACAATGGAGCATCACTCTCAGGGTTTTATCAAATAAATATAAATGGAAGCATGAAGAAATTACTGAAAGAAGGTATGACTTGTTTTTCTAAGTATGATATCAGTATGTATCAATAGTGGTAAAAGATGCAGAACAATCAAAATGAAGACCAAGTCATATGCACATTACAAGTTTTTCAAAGAAATCAACTAAAGAAGTTCATTTTAAAAATAGTGATTATGCTATAGGAGCTTTAATGCAATGAGATTTTTAAGCTTTAATTTATTTTATGGAGTTGATCATGTTTCACTGTGTATTAGAAATAAATTACTGGTTTTTTCCAAGTGTGTTGACAATGAACTGTATTATGCATTCATTTTATCAAGTTGTAAGTACAATACTTTTCTAATAGATTTACAAATTCAAATGTACATCTAAAACCAAGCTATGGAAGTGACAATGTTGACAGTGAAGAAGAAATCAGAGATACAATGATGTACTCAAGCTGCCGACAACATATGATAAAAGTGAAGATAAAAATGAACTTATCTGTATGTGCAAGGTGACCTGTGTCTTTACTTTATCTTTCAGCCATGGTTTTAGTCATCTTGCAAAGTCGTGAAGCTTATGATTGAAAGATGTCATAGCTTAAGGACTTGATGTATCTACCACATCCTTCAGTCATATAGTTTCACGACTGTTTCTAAGATGTCTGGAGGAGACCCACAAAGTAATGTAGCTGCAAGATGCAAAGACCCACTTTGTAAGTGGTGTAATAAACAAAGTTCATGCGCAAAGCTTGCGGTGGAGAAAATACAGAAAGATCACTTATCTTTAAAGACTCCATAACTTTTAGACACACTACAGACCAAGCCCAAGCTTGCAGTGGAGGAAACACACAGTTCACAGTAAAGAGAGCCTGAGTTTCATGGGGAAGCCTGAGTTGGAGTTCCTATAATACATGCAGAGAGGCGCCATACTATATGGCATGAAGAAAAAGTGGAGGTCGAGTTCACTCCAAGCCAAGAAGCCCGAGTTCTAATTCTTGCAAGAACACATACAAAATGCCATGTATTATGGTGTATAAACTTCCAGTTCCAAGAAGTGCAGCTGCAGGGAAGAACTCAAGTTCTTATTATACATGCAAAAGATACCATGCATAGATGCCATGCGAAACAAACAAATGGACCCTGAGTTTCATCTGAAGACCCAGTCCATAGTACTATCTCGAGTGCAAGATACACTCAAGTTCTCAACAAAGAGAACCTGAGTTCCAGTTGATATGTAGTAGCCCAGAAGAGCTGATACACTCGAAGCCTGAGCTTCTTAAAATTAGAGGCAAAAATACCATTATTCATGGTTTCAAACTGTAGTATTAAAAAACAATATGCAAACTACTGGAGGCTGAGTTACCTTTCTCAGAATGATGACATTAATAGAGTAGAGCCCAAGTTTTACATGCACTCAAGTTCATTGCAAAGAGGCCGAGTTTCTAAAAACATAAACAAATGTAGTCTCAGCACCATTAGTCATGGTTTCAACTTCCATTTTCAACATAGCATGGCAGTGCCCAAACAACAATAGAAAAACCTTAAGTTTTCTTCCCAAAAAACTACAAGATGCAAAGATGAAAATGCCTATGTTCAATTCGATAGATTTTTTGAGTCCACTATGCAGTCTGAGTTAAAGTCCCTGTCAGACAATAGTGCACGACAACTCTTCAACAAATGCCATGATAGTTCTATCACATGGGATATAATGGATATTTTCGGCGATTGCATTGACCTTAGCTCATGGGTTAGGGATGATAAAACTATGGTGTCGACTTCATGTGTTGAGGTTATCTATTGTATTAGGGTTTGTTTATAAATATGGATCAATTTCTTTGAACATATGATATAATTTTAGGGCGGGATTTCATGTTCTAATGGATTCTTAGGGATATATTTAGTGATGCCATGTAATATGTTGATGGATAGTGATAATATGTAAATCTTTAAATCAACATTAGGGGATATAGTTGAAGGCTAAATTTTAGGGATGAATTATGCCTTAGATTTAGGGTTTTAGAGAGATCATAAAGGGCTTGTTAAAAGTTATATTATACGCATCAATTGGGCCTAAATTTTAGAGGATCTATCTATTTTAGAGGCACTTTTTAGGGGGAGTTCTCATTTTTTGAAAAAGGCCTTGGGGGCTATATATTTGATGTTCTTATTCATTGTAAAGGGTCCAGAATTAGGGGGAGAATTTGTATTAGTGAACATATCGTTCCTTTGCACTTCCTTTTGTATTTTGCAACCATTTTGCAAATTTTTGTGATAATAAAGCCGGCCTTATTGTTCATACTTTTTTGTTAAGTTTTGCTATCTATCCTTCTTAAATTTATGTATTTTAGTGTTTCTTCTCTTTTAAGATAGATTAGTGAATTACTCAAATTCCTATTCTAGAGTTATAAAGAATCAACCGTTTGCAGAAAGTACCTATTTTTTGATCAGATCTTCACCATTAGTGGTATCAAACCCTAATAATAAGCTCTTGGTCATCCTAGGTTTTAAGAAGTGAGACATTTTGCAGAACTTAGTAATGTGTGTTTTTTAGGTACAGTCTTAAAATTCTGATAAATCTGCATCCATCTTTGGTGTATCACCTTTCTTAATTAGTTTTCATTTTTTTTCTCCTTCTCCCTTTTCCCAAAACCATAAAAGTCAATATTAGGTGATATCCCAATTTCAACAGGAACCGACCTAGAATCTGGATATTCATTCTCTAATCTACCTAGGAGAATGTTTTGATGTTTCAACAGGATGGCTAGATTCTATATCCAGCTATAGGTGCAATCCTAATTGACAACATTTTTTGGAAAGCCCGGTGGGACCGAGCTGCCACACAGTTCTTTCAAGTTATTATTTGCTATTGTTATTTTGGTGTGAACATCAATAATTTTGCCTTTAAGAAGGTATTTTACCAAACACCTGGCGAATCTATTTGAAGGTTTTGCTGTAGATCCAATTGCAGACTTATTTTAATGAGAAGGAATCCCACAAGAGCCAACAGTGAAGGCTTCATTTATCAAGTGTTACAACCTAGCAGAAGAGGTGGAAGATCAGCAAGGAGAAACAGAGCATCTCAAGCTGCAGGAGAATCATCCTCTTTTCTCACAGGATCTGATTTTTCATTATTTGATAATCCTATCTTTGAGCATCAAACTTCCATTTCTAAAAGCCACGAGGTAATAATTGAAGATTTTGGTTTTCTTGAAGATTTAAGTGTTATTGACAATTCTGGATCAAAATTACCCATTTTTGAAGAATCAACGAGAAATCAGTCCACTGCCATAGCATCCACAAGTGGCACTACTACTCTGGGATTGAAAACATATCAAAGAAAGGTAACACAAGTTAACAAATCTATTTTGCAATCTGTAGTTCAGCAATAGGTGCAAACTACAGTTCAACAGTAAGTACCACCAGTACAAATGGCTCAAAATTTTCCATTTGTGGCCTTTAATGCTAGCAGCCCATTGCAAATAGTTATCCATCATGAAATTTCACCAACAACACTAAAAGGTTTGACATATTTTAATGGTGAGAATCATATTTCAACAATTGAGCACATTAAGGATATTGCTACTTTATGTGGATTACACCGGGTTACTCATGATTATGTAGCATTAAAACTATTAGCAACTTCACTTAAGGGTAAAGCGTTGATCTGGTTTAGAAGTTTTCCAGTTAACTCTATTAGCACATGGGATGAGTTAGGTAATGTTTTGATCAGTAAGTTTGAAGATAGATCAGATAATTTCTCTTTGGTTGAGCAGTTAACTACTATTAAGAGAGATATCAATGAGCATATTTCTGATTTCAAATTTCATTTTCAATGAACTTGGGAAAGAATTCTGAGATTTGTTAGACCATCTAATGACTATGCATTTCTTTTCTTTTTGAAAGCATTTAATCTAGATATTGCACTTATGATACAGTTTATGGGAGGTAATACTTTACCTGCTACTTATGGTGTTGCTGTTAGAATGGAAAACAACTTGATACAAGCTAGAAAATTACCTCCAAGGCCTCCAATGCCTTATTGTACAGAGATTCAACCAATTGTACTAGTTGTCATACCACCGATTGTGGTTATTCCACCAGTACCAACATTAAATATGCAGGTTGCGACGGAGGAATATGCAACCACAAATCCTTTTAGGGAGTTAAAGGACACAAGTGACAACATCTTGAAGGCATTATAGAATTTTGGTAATGAAATTACAAATTTTAAGAGGCAGCAAGGCCAATACAATAGACCTCCACAAGCTTCTTACCAGCAAAGTAGGCCATTTAGTCAAGCTTTAAGCTCAAACCAGTCGAGGCAAGCCCAAGGACAACAAACATGTTACAATCAAAGGGCAAACCAAGCATACAATTATGCAACTCCAAGAAATTCCAATGAATTGACAATAATTCATCAAAATAATTATGTACAAGAAATGGAATGGTGCAACACATGCAATGATGGGAATTATTGGCTGGATTTCCCTCATGCACTGGTAGCTAGAAGACAAGATGTGATGAAAGGAAAACTAGCTAATAGTCAATTAGAAGTATAGTATGATCAATCACAAACACATGGTTACCCTGACATGTCTTTGGTAAATGTTAGTGTTGAAGATTATGTTTTAGCAGCAAGTTTTGACCCCAATCAAGTATGGAGACCTATAGCAACAAGAACAAGGTCAAAACTGAAGGCTGGAAATGATCAACAACCAAAGGATCAAGTACAAAATCCTACTGTCATAGTTCAACAACAAACAAAGAAGCATTCACAAGCTCAGAAAGGAGCAGAACAATCAATTTAGACCATAAAGGAACCTGCTGTTTTAAAACAACACCAAAAGGTTAGTGCTCATAACTTCATTATTTTAGATCATTTGAAGAAGAAAAATGTTCCCTTTTCCATGTGGGATGTTTTGGCTCTTCCAAACCAAAAATATTTATTGCAAGAAGCATTACAAAAACTTACCTTATCTGATGAAGTTTTATCTCAGCAAACCCCTAAAGTTCTGGTTGCTACAAGTGCTAGTTCATCCCAGCAATCAACTAAGTTAATCAAGCCTCCTCCATTTTATGTAACTATTATTATAGGACAACACTTAGTCCATAACTACATGATTGATTTTGGTGCAACTAGTTCAGTCATGCCTAAAAATATTGTTGACCAGTTAGGCTTGAAGTATGAACCATTGGAAAGAGGGGTAGTACAATTAGATGTAACAACTATGGAAACTATGGGAGTTATAAGGGATTTAGATTTAATACTGCATGCTTGTCCTAGTTTTTTAATTCCTATGGATGTGTACATTATAGATTTTCCTCCAAACTTTTCTATATGCTTGTCAAGAGAATTTACTGCTAAGATAGGAGGTTATCTATCAACAAACTAGACTCACATGCTATTTCGCATAAGGTACAGTACTAAGGTTACTATACCCTCAGAACCAATTGCAAAAATATGTGTTGAAGAGTATGTTGCTTGTTCCAAAAATGAATCATCAATTGTGTTATTTGATCAAGAGGAAATACCTAAGGTTTTTTATGCTCAAACACAAGCAAGTAAATTTCCTGATATGCTGTTAGATGATTGGGCAACTGACAATGTAGGAATTTTAGATGAACAGATTAGGGTGCCAAGTTTGGGTAATTATGTTATCCATGAGATTTTTTATCTTCTTCCAGCCATGGAAAAAGATGTAGATCTAGATCTGGAATAACAACCTAATGTTGTTTTAAAGTTGTTCTTTGATGGATCACGCAACAAAGTGGGTGGAAGAGGGGGTTGCATGCTGGTTTCACCAGCAAATAAAAGGTATTATGATTCTTTCAGATTCACTTTTAGTTGTACAAACAATGTGGCTGAATATGAAGCCCTCATAAATGGATTGAAGTGGGCCATTAAAAGAGGTGTTAGCTATTTGCAAGTTTATGGTGATTCAGAATTAATTGTGAATCAAGTTAGGAATGTACATGAAACTAAGAATGATTTTTTAAAGAACTAAAAGCATGTTGTATGGGCTTTAATTGAAGGTTTTGAAGCATTTAATCTGCAGTCCATTCCTAGAAATCAGAACAAACATGCTGATAGGCTTGCTTCTATTGGAGCCCAGTATGATATTCTAACAAAGATCAGAAAAAGTAAGGGGTTGAATTATGTTAAAGTAATTGTTAGACCCGCTATCTGTAACAATGTTGATTGTTGGAAAGTTTTTGAATTTGACCAGCATATTGTTAACTTTTTAAGATCAGAAGAAGCTGAGTTTGCACAACCAAACCAACAAAGATTACAGGAACAATATGAAGACTAGATTATTCAACTAAGAAAAAATAAGATGCCCAAAGGTCTTGTGACCTTAGAATCTATGTTTGGTACTAATGATCAATTCAAAAAGGATAAATCCATCTTGGAGATAAAGGAGGAGCATTATGAGGAAATTATTGTTGCAAAGGAGAAAGTGCTTAAAATTGGAAAGGTATGTACACCTGAAGAATGTCAAACCTTTGTCAACTTATGTAATGAATTCCATGATATTATTGCTTGGAGTTATTCAGATTTGAAAGGATTTAATCCTGATATTTCTTAGCATACAGTTGAATTAGAACTAGGAGCCAAACTAGTTAGGCAAAAATAGAGGCCAATAAATCCCAAGTTAGAGCCCCTCATGATTAAAGAATTAAACAAATTGATTGAGAGTAACATCATTTTCCCAATCAAACACACTTCATGGGTATCCAATCTAGTTCCTTTTAGGAAAAAGAATGGGGAAATTAGATTATGTGTTGATTTATGTGACCTGACTAGAGCTTCATTAAAGGATAGACATCCTTTACCTTCCATGGAACAAATCTTGCAGTTGTTTCAAGTTCAGAATGGTTCTCATTGCTGGATGGTTTCTCTAGTTACAACCAGATTTTGGTGAAGGAGGAGGATAGATTCAAAACAACATTTACAACCAAATGGGGAACCATGGCTTATCAGAAAATGCCATTTGGTCTATCAAATGCAAGTGCAACCTTTCAGAAGGCTATGGACAAGGCCTTCATAAACTTAATGTATAGGTTTGTACTTTTTTATTTGGATGATATAACTATTTTCTCAAAAAATTCATCAGAACACTTTCAACACTTGAGAATTATCTTTGAGAGATGCAGGGAATATAGTATCTCTTTGAATCCAAAGAAGAGTATATTTGATGTCCATGAAGGAAAATTGCTAGGATTTATTGTTTCAAAGGAGGGTATCACCATTGAACCTGGAAGAGTAAGTGCTATCCTTGCCTTGCCACTTCCTCTTCACAAAAAGGGCCTTCAAAGCTTCTTAGGAAGAATCAACTTTGTTAGGAGATTCCTTTCAGATATTGCATGATTACTAATGCCATTAACAACCATGCTCAAGAAAAATATTTCTTTCAAATGGACCCAAGAAGGCAAACTTAGTTTTAAATTGATTAAGGAAGCATTAGCTACTGCCCCTACCTTGTTAAATCCTGATTTTAAAGGATTTTATTTTGTATGTATATGGGAATGTTGATAGTATTGCTGCCATGTTAGTTCAATAAAATGACATAGGTTGTGAGAACCCCATAGCTTTTTTCAGTCAAGGACTAAAGGAATATGAACTACATTATTCATTTGTTGAGAAGCATGTACTTGCTGTAATTAGAAGTCTGAAGAAATTCAAACATATACTTTCTAACAACAAGATAAATTTAATGGTTGCACATCCTTCTGTCAAGGAGTTTTTGTTGAATAAAGACTTCAACACCAAAAGAGCTGGCTGGATTACAAAGGCAATGGAATATGACATTGAAATCAAAGTTACCAATCTCGTAAGATGTAAGGGTTTATGTGAACAACTTGCTTGAAATGGAGACAACACTACAAAAAATGATTCTAAAATTGTCTTGGCCTTAGAAGACAATGAACAAGTTGCAATCCCAAATTCTCAGAATGATTGGGTGGATGATATGGTTACCTTCTTGCAAACAGGATGATGTCCTAAGGGATTGGAAAGATCAAAATGAAGGTATTTTAGATTACAATCCATTCCTTATTATTTACTCAATAATATTCTGTTTAAAAAGAATTTGCAAGGTGTTCTATTAAGATGCATTAAACTTGATCAAATTGATCATATTCTACATGAGTTCCATAAAGGGCCAGCTGGAGGCCATTTCTCACCAAGACCTACTTCTCTTAAAATGATGAAAGCATGCTATTATTGGCCAAATATGTTTAAGGATTCACATGCCTGGGTAAGGAAGTGCGAACAGTGTGCAATGTTTGCTAGAAAAGAGAAATTAGCAGCGTTGCCTTTGTAACCAATTTAAGTTGACCGGCCATTTATGAAACGGGGTCTTGATTTTATTAGTGTTATTAACCCACCTTCAAGTGCAGGTCATAAGTGGGTACTCACAACCACTGATTATTTTACAAAGTGGATGAAAGCAGTTTCTCTCAAGGAGGCAAATCAAACAGCTGTTTTGAACTTCTATGAAGATTTGGTTTGCAGATTTGGAGTACCAGATTCCATCATCTTAGATAATGCACTTGCATTTACAGGAAATCAAGTTGCTGAATGGACTATTAACAAAGGAGTGTACCTGAATACATCATCAAATTATTACCCACAAGGTAATGGGCAAGCCAAATTGACCAACAAGAACCTGGTACAGATCATAAAAAGACCCTAGAGGGTAACCATCATTCTTGGCACATGAAGTTGAGATCAACACTTTGGCCTGCTAGAATAACTCCAAAGAGGTCAACTAGAATATCTCCTTACATGTTGGCTTACGGTAAGGAAGCTAGATTACCCATTTCAATTGAGTTTTCAGCACTCTATTTCATACATCAATTTGACACGATTGATGAGGAACCTATGGTAGCAAGGCTGGCTCAGCTGAATGAGTTGGAGGAGAAAAGGAGAGATGCATTGCAAAAAATTGAGCTTCATCAAGCTCAAATTAAGAGATCATTTGATAAGAAGGCATCTCCCAAGAGTTTCCAGCTAGGAGATATTGTTCTAAAATGGGATGAATTGAAAAGAAAACCAGGAAAGCATTCAAAATTTGATGCTCTGTGGGCTGGTCCATATGTCATAACAGCCAGCACGCCACACAATGCTTTCCATTTATCTACACTTGAAGGAGAAAAGTTAGCAATCCCAGTTAATGGGATCCACCTCAAGCGTTGCTTTTGAGGTTAGTTTGGTGTCAATAAGTGCTTTACACATAGTTAGTTTCCTTTTAGTTAGTTGCAGTTAGTTCTAATGTTCACACAATGGTCAAATCAAAAAGATACACATCATCCATAATCGAGAAGTCCCTTGGATTCCCAATTATAAATGATGAATATCTTAATAATGTGATCATGGTGGGAAGAGAAGTTGTTTTTTCAGTTAGTTTGTTTTATAGTTTCAAAGGCAGAATGAATAGAAACAACAAGATCAATTACATGATATGTGCATGGACATCCTACCCATCACATGAGTCATGGATAATTTATGTTGTCCCATATCATATACATCATTCCCACACCTATAACATACAACTAAGGTCACTATTCAAGATCATTCTGCCTTTGGTTTAGTTGTTTCTATTTTTGGACAGTCTTTACCATTGTCTGAATTATGTCCATCATATGATACATGCACAAATTCTATTGTATCACATCATAAACATAAGTCCAAACAACAATGATGAAGTATAGGGTGTTTTTCATAGATGGTTTTTGTTTTCTCTAAGTGCTGATTAGCACAAGTTTCAGTTCTAGGTTTAGTTTTCAGTTTTCAGTTGGTTGTCAGTTTTGAGAAGTTCAGTTGTTCCTAAAAGTTGAAGACTCTAGCCCAATGGTTTAGAAAATGGCAACTGGTCTAATTTTATTCAGCATACAAACACCCCTAAGAGGTTCCTAGAAAATGTTATAATTTTAATTGCACTAAATTGATAAATTGTTTGATATCTTACATTGGATTATGAATTTCATAGTTGTTGTCTTAAAGTTGCAGAATTGTTCAAATTCAAAAGAGAAAGTATACATCTAGCCTAGAAACTATAAATAGAAAAAAGGACTTGCATAAAGGTACATCCTTTCAAACTACTATTCAAATATTGAAGACAAATATCTTATTATTGCATTCATGTTAAGACTTATGTTGTTCTCTAAGTATTTATCTAACTTAAACTTTCAAATTCAAAAATAGATCATTACATTGAACATTCAAAATGAATGCAATAAGAAAGTATTCCTTTATAGGTTACATCTTTCAGTTGAGAATACTAAGAAAATATACAGTACTAAAAGTTAAAAAGAAGCATGCTAGTAGTATGAAGTAGGGGTCCCATGCATTGCCTTATCATATGGTTGTTGTCAGCTAGTCTTCTGTATGTTAGGGTTGAGCAATGGCACCGTATAGATCCTCATGAATTCTGCCTTATCTCATCCTAGTTCTTTTGTATTTTTACCTGCATCATGAGAGAAAAATGGTGTTAGATCCAACTGGATCTAAGAAATGCCTGAAACACAAACAACATACTACTATTATCAACACTTTCAGAACTGCATATCAACTAAGTAAACATCAATGCAATAACAAGGTATACATCTGCAATAACTAAATTAAGTACCAAAGGGACATAGTTTTATGAAACCTTTTATTGCATATAGTTGTTATCCTGCATTAGAAAGGGATTTCTATTTAAGAAAACATGGCATCCACATGATAGGTCAATAAATCCAATCAACAAACCAATATTCATACATAAATGTCATCTCACATGATATTTACATACAGACATGGATTTGCTGATTGAATCCATCAACCTAACATAGGGATAAAGAACTGATTATGTGCAAATGAGAGATGTCCACAAATTCTAAGGTATGATATGCAGGAAAGAAAAGAAGACATAACAGAAATAATAGCAATGTTGTTATAAGAGATACATATGAAATGAAATAATGTAGAGTGTTCCTAAATGAAAGATGTAACAACAAACAAAGAAGCAGACTTGCAGGATAAATGAGAGATGGAAAATCATATACACATGGTCCAATCATCAATTGACACCACATAAGAACTTCAGCTCATTACTATTTTGAGTATTATCATTCTTAGTAGCTATGAAAAAGGAAGCAATGATATCGATTCTATAACAGTAGGCATACACAGAATGCAATATCAATATTGTTGTTATATGAGATGTGTGTGCAGGAAAGAATGAACAAGTACAAAAGGTAGAGTCAACAAAGATACATTCAGTTAGTTTTTCATACCATAGTGATCAGTGATGTCATATATTCCTAAATGATGTTATAAAAGATACTGAGTCATAGCAGATGGCATCTAAGTGATGGATGAAAAAGCATACACATAGGGAATTAATGAACATAATGGTCTGAATGTTGATTCACAAGTGTAATTTTTATAAACTAAATTGTTTCTTGAGTTCACTAATCTAACAAGTGCATAACATTGTTGTTTGAAAGTTTAAATGAATATTTTGCAGTGTTTCAAGCTAACTATTTTCAACTTTAGAATCAGAGAAAAGAAATGTAGAACATGTTGAAATGCTACTGAAAGTACCAAGATTAAAAATAGTCAAGATCAAATCACAGAGTGCAGTTTCATAAATACTGATACAATATATCTTTGCTGATTCAAAAATAAAAAATTCAACAATATCACTAGTTGTTGCTGATTGCAGAAAGAATGCTACAGAATTGCATTTTAAAAGCATCATAAAATGTTTACCAAAATGTATCTTTGAATGTCACGAGCCCATGCTTGAACTTCATTGATAATAAACAAGCATTTTATATCTTATTTCATTTCTTTTTAAAGAATTCAGTTTCAGCATCAAAAGAGAATTATTTTTAAGCCTGGTGATTTGTGCCAGTAAGTCTTAAAATGTTCTCTATTTTCAAGTATTGAATTCAATTACCAAAGTGATTGTACCATCAAAAGAAAATAAGTGGAAGCATAGAAAGTGATTGGTAAAAAATTGACTGGTACAGTGAATGTGTTACAAGTGAGCATGTTAAACATATGTAATATAATTGAGTTGTGAGTATCATTTTAAAAAGTTTTAAAGTATGCAGGCCATCTACAACCATTTAAAGTTTTCAGATTCATCAAAGAAAAAAGTTGTAAGAATACTTTTTCAAACAATGGAGCATCACTCTTGGGGTTTTATCAAAAAAATATAAATGGAAGCATGAAGAAATTACTGAAAGAAGGTATGACTAGTTTTTCTAAGTATGATATCAATATGTATCAATAGTGGTAAAAGATGTAGAACAATCAAAATGAAGACCAAGTCATATGCACATTACAAGTTTTTCAAAGAAATCAGCTAAAGGAGTTCATTTTAAAAATATTGATTATGCTACAGGAGCTTTAATGTAGTGAGCTTTTGAAGCTTTAATTTATTTTATGGAGCTGATCATGTTTGATTGTGTATTAGAAATAAGTGACTGGTTTTTTCCAAGTGTGTTGACAATGAACTGTATTATGCATTCATTTTATCAAGTTGTAAGTACAATACTTTTCTAACAGATTTACAAAGTCAAATGTACATCTACAACCAAGCTATGTAAGTGAAAATGTTGATAGTGAAGAAGAAATCAGAGATACAATGATGTACACAAGCTATCGACAACATATGATACAAGTTAAGATAAAAATTAACTTATCTGTATCTGCAAGGTGACCTATGTCTTTACTTTATCTTTCAGCCATGGTTTTAGTCAGCTTGCAAAGTTGTGAAGCTTATGACTGAAAGATGTTGTAGATTAAGGACTTGATGTATCTACCACATCCTTCAGTCATATAGTTTCACGACTGTTACTAAGATGACTGAAGGAGACCCATAAAGTAATGTAGTTGCAAGATGCAAAGACCCACTTTGTAAGTGGTGTAATAAATGAAATTCATTCTCGAAGCTTAGGATGGAGAAAATATAGAAAGATCACTTATCTTTAAAGACTTGTAGATGAGAGATGGAGCCCAAGTTTGAAGCATTGGAAGATTTTGAGCTTGAGTTCTTTTGTGCACCATAAGTTTGGGATAAGTCTGAAGTTGTGACTGGAAGATGCTAAGCTTCATGTCTAAGTTCTCAAGTAGAGCAACTCCATAACTTTCATCCACACTACAAACCAAGCCCAAGCTTGTGGTGGAGGAAACACATAGTTCACAAAAAAGAGAGCCCGAGTTTCATGGGGAAGCCTGAGTTTGAGTTCATATAATACATGCAAAGAGGTGTCATACTATATGGCATATGAACATTAGTATAAACATCAGGATGAAGAAACAGTGGAGGTCGAGTTCACTCCAAGCCAAGAAGCCCGAGTTCTAACTCTTTCAAGAACACATAAAAAATGCCATGTATTATGGTGTATAAACTTCCAGTTCCAAGAATTGCATCCGCAGGGAAGAACTCAAGTTCCTATTATACATGCAAAAGATGCCATGCATACATGGCATGCGAAACAAAAAATGGACCCCGAGTTTCATCTGAAGACCCAGTCCACAGTACTATCTTGAGTGCAAGATACACTATAGTTCACAGCAAAGAGAACCTGAGTTCCATTTGATATGCGGTTGCCCAGAAGAGATGATACACTCAAAGCCCGAGCTTCTTAAAATTAGAGGCAAAAATACCATTATTCATGGTTTCAAACTGTAGTATTAAAAAAACAATATGCAAACTACTGGAGGCCAAGTTACCTTTCTCAGAATAGCAACATTAAAAGAGAAGACCCCAAGTTTTACATGCATTCAAGTTCATTGCAAAGAGGCTGAGTTTCTAAAAACATAAAAAAATGCAGTCTTAGCGCCATTTGTCATGGTTTCAACTTCTAGTTTCAACCTAGCATGGCGGTGCCCAAACAACAACAGAAAAACCCTAAGTTTTCTTACCAAAAAATTACAAGATGCAAAGATGAAAATGCCTATGTTCAATTCGATGGATTTTTGGAGTCCACTATGCAGTCCAAGTTAAAGTCCCTGTCAGACAACGGTGCATGACAACTCTTCAACAAATGCCACGATAGTTCTATCACATGGGATATAATGGATATTTTTGGTGATTGCATTGACCTTAGCTCATGGGTTAGGGATGATAAAACTATGGTGTCGACTTCATGTGTTGAGATTATATATTGTATTAGGGTTTTTTTGTAAATATGGATTGGTTTCTTTGACCATATGATATAATTTTAGGGTGGGATTTCATGTTCTAATGGATTCTTAGGGATATATTTAGTGATGCCATGTAATATGTTGATGGATAGTGATAAGACATAAATCTTTAAATCAACATTAGGGGATATAGTTGAAGGGTAAATTTTAGGCATGAATTATGCCTTAGATTTAGGGTTTTAGAGAGATCATAAAGGGCTTGTTAAAAGCTATATTATAGGCATCAATTGGGCCTGAATTTTAGGGGATCTATCTATTTTAGAAGCACTTTTAAGGGGGAGTTCTCACTTTTTGAAAAAGGCCTTGGGGTCTATATATTCGATGTTCTTATTCATTGTAAAGGGTTTAGAATTGGGGGGAGAAGTTGTATTAGTGAACATATCGTTCCTTTGCACTTCCTTTTGTATTTTGCAACCATTTTGTAGATTTTTGTGCTAATAAAGCTGGCCTTACTATTCATACTTTTTTTAAAAAAGTTTTTCTATCTATCCTTCTTAAATTTCTGCATTTTAGTGTTTCTTCTCTTTTAAGATAGATTAGCGAATTACTCAAATTCCTATTCTAGAGTTATAAAGAATCAACCTTTTTTTAGAAAGTACCTGTTTGTTGATCAAATATTCACCATTAGTGGTATCAAACCCTAATAATTAGCTCTTAGTCATCCCAAGTTTTAAGAAGTGAAACATTTTGCAGAACTTAGTAATGTGTGTTTTTTAGGTACAGTCTTGCAATTCTGATAAATTTGCATCCATCTTTGGTGTATCACCTTTCTTATTTAGTTTTCATTTTTTTTTCTCCTTCTCCCTTTTCCCAAAACCATAAAAGTCAATATTAGGTGATATACCAAATTCAACAGGAACCGGCCTAGAATTCGGAGATTCGTTCTCTAATCTACCTAGGAGAATGTTTCGATGTTTCAACAAGATAGCTAGATTCTGTATCTAGCTATAGGCACAATCCTGATTGAACACAGTTTTTGGAATGCCCGGTGGGACTGAGATGCCACATAGTTCTTTCAAGTTATTATTTGTTATTGCTATTTTGGTGTGAACAGCAGTATTTCTGCCTTTAAGAAGGTATTTTACCAAACACCTGGTGACTCTGTTTGAAGGTTTTGCTGTAGATCCAATTGCAGACTTATTTTAATGAGAAGGAATCCCACAAGAGCCAATAGTGAAGGCTTCATTTATCAAGAGTTACAACCTAGAAGAAGAGGTGGAAGATCAGCAAGGAGAAACAGAGCATCTCAAGCTACAGGAGAATCATCCTCTTTTCTCACAGGATTTGATTTTTCATTATTTGATAATCCTATCTTTGAGGATCAAACTGCCATTTCTAAAAGCCATGAGGTAATAATTGAAGATTTTGGTTTTCCTGAAGATTTAAGTGTTATTGACAATTCTGGATCAGAATTACCCATTTTTGAAGAATTAACGAGAAATCAGTCCGTTGTCGTAGCATCCACAAGTGGCACTACTACTTTGGGATTGAAAACATATCAGAGAAAGGTAACACAAGTTAACAAATCTATTTTGCAATCTATAGTTCAGCAACAGGTGCAAACTATAGTTTAGTAGCAAGTACCACTAGTACAGATGGCTCAAAATTTACCATTTGTGGCTTTTAATGCTGGCAACCCATTGCAAATAGTTATCCATCATGACATTCCATTAATAGCACTAAAAGGTTTGACGTATTTTAATGGTGAGAATCATATTTCGGCAATTGAGTACATTAAGGATATTGCTACTTTATGTGGATTACACCAACTTACTCATGATGATGTAGCATTAAAACTATTAGCAACTTCAGTTAAGGGTAAAGTGTTGATCTGGTTTAGAATTTTGCCAGTTAACTCTATTAGCACATGGGATGAGTTAGGTAATGTTTTGATCAGCAAGTTCGAAGATAGATCGGATAATTTCTCTTTGGTTGAGCAGTTAACTACTATTAAGAGAGATATCAATGAGCATATTTCTGATTTCAACTTTCATTTTCAATGAACTTGGGATAGAATTCTGAGAGCTATTAGACCATCTAATGACTATGCATTTCTTTTCTTTTTGAAAGTATTTAATCCAGATATTGCACTTATGATACAGTCTATGGGAGGTAATACTTTACCTACTGCTTATGATGTTGCTGTTAGAGCGGAAAACAACTTGATACAAGCTAGAAAATTACCTCCAAGGCCTCCAATGCCTTATTGTATAGAGATTCAACCAATTGCACTAGTTGTCATACCACCAATTGCGGTTATTCCACTAGTACCAACATTAAATATGCAAGTTGCGGCAGAGGAATATGCAGCCACAACTCCTATTAGGGAGTTAAAGGACACATGTGACAACATCTTGAAGGCATTGTAGAATTTTGGTAATGAAATTACAAATTTGAAGAGGCAGCAGGGCCAATACAATAGACCTCCACAAGCTTCTTACCAGCAAAGTAGGCCATTTAATCAAGCTTCAAGCTCAAACCAATTGAGGAAATCCCAAGGAAAGTGAAGAGGTTACAATCAAAGGGTAGGCCAAGAATACAATTATGCAACTCCAAGTACTTCCAAGGAATTGACAGTAATTCCTCAAAATAATTATGTGCAAGAAACAAAATGGTGCAGCACATGCAATGATGGGCATTATTGGCTGGATTTCCCCCATGCATTGGAAGCTAGAAGACAAGATGTGCTAAAAGGATAACCAGCTAATAGTCAATCAGAGGTATAGTATGATCAATCACAAATGCAAGGTAACCCTGACATGTCTTTGGTAAATTTTAGTGTTGAAGATTCTGTTTTAGCAGCAAGTTGACCCCAATCAAGTATGGAGACCTATAGTTGCAGGAACAAGGTAAAAAATAAAGGCTGTAAATGATCAACAACCAAAGGATCAAGTGCAATAGCCTATTTTCATAGTTCAACAACAAACAAAGTAGCATTCACAAGCTCATAAAGGAGCAGAATAGTCAATTCAGACCATAAATGAACCTGCTGTTTTAAAATAGCACCGAAAGGTTAGTGCTCAGAACTTCAATATTGTAGATCATTTGAAGAAGAAAAATGTTCCCTTGTCCATGTGGGATGTTTTGGCTCTTCTAGGCCAAAAATATTTATTGCAAGAAGCATTACAAAAACTTACCTTATCTGATGAAGTTTTATCTCAGCAAACCCCTAGAGTTCTGGTAGCTACAAGTGCTAGTTCATCCCAACAATCAACTAAGTTAGTCAAGCCTCCTCCATTTTATATAACTATTATTATAGGACAACACTTAGTCCATAACTACATGATTGATTCTGGTGCAACTAGTTCATTCATGCCTAAAAATATTGTTGACCAGTTAGGCTTGAAGTATGAACCATTGGAAAGTGGGGTAGTATAGTTAGATGGAATAGCTATGGCAATTGTGGGAGTTATAAGGGATTTCGATGTAACACTGCATGCTTGTCCTAGTTTTTTAGTTCCTATGGATGTGTACATTATAGATTTTCCTCCTAACTTCTTTATATTTTTGTCAAGATAATTTACTGCTAAGATAGGAGGTTATCTATCATTAGACTGGACTCACATGCTATTTTTGCACAAGGTACAGTAGTAAGGTTACTATACCCTCAGAACCAATTGCAAAAATATGCATTGAAGACTATGTTACCAAGCTCTAGTTGATAAGCGGTATCCCAGAAGAGATGATACACTCAAAGCCCGCGCTTCTTAAAATTAGAGGCAAAAATACCATTATTCATGATTTAAAACTGAAGTATTAAAAAAAGAATATTAAAACTAATGGAGGCTGAGTTACCTTTCTTGGAATGGTGACATTAATAGAGTAGATCCAAAGTTTTACATACATTCAAGTTCATTGCAAAGAGGTTGAGTTTCTAAAAATATAAACAAATGCAATCTCAGCGCCATTTGTCATGGTTTCAACTTCCAGTTTCAACCTAGCATGATGTCGCCCAAACAACAACAGAAAAACCCTAAGTTTTCTTCCCAAAAAACTACAAGATGCAAAGATGAAAATGCCTATGTTCAATTCGATGGATTTTTGGAGTCCACTATGCACTCCGAGTTAAAGTCCTTGTCAAACAACAGTGCACGGAAAATCTTCAACAAATGCCACGATAGTTCTATCACATGGGATATAATGGATATTTTTGGTGATTGCATTGACCTTAGCTCATGGGTTAGGGCTGATAAAACTATGGTGTCAACTTCATGTCTTGAGGTTATATATTGTATTAGGGTTTGTTTGTAAATATGGATTAGTTTCTTTGACCATATGATATAATTTTAGGGTAGGATTTCATGTTCTAATGGATTCTTAGGGATATATTTAGTGATGCCATGTAATATGTTGATGGATAGTGATAAGACATAAATCTTTAAATCAATATTAGGGGATATAGTTGAAAGATAAATTTTAGGCATGAATTATGCCTTAGATTTAGGGTTTTAGAGAGATCATAAAGGGCTTGTTAAAAGCTATATTATAGGCATCAATTGGGCCTGAATTTCAGGGGATCTATCTGTTTTAGAGGCACTTTTTAGGGGGAGTTCTCATTTTTCAAAATAGGCCTTGGGGGCTATATATTCAATGTTCTTATTCATTGTAAAGGGTTCAGAATTGGGGGGAGAAGTTGTATTAGTGAATATATCATTCCTTTGCACTTCCTTTTGTATTTTGCAACCATTTTGCAGATTTTTGTGATAATAAAGTTGGCCTTACTATTCATACTTTTTTTAAAGTTTTTCTATCTATCCTTCTTAAATTTCTACATTTTAGTGTTTCTTCTCTTTTAAGATAGATTAGTGAATCACTCAAATTCCTATTCTAGAGTTATAAAGAATCAACCTTTTGTAGAAAGTACCCGTTTGTTGATCAGATCTTCACCATTAGTGGTATCAAACCATAATAATAAGCTCTTGGTCATCCTAGGTTTTAAGAAGTGAAACATTTTGCAGAACTTAGTAATGTGTGTTTTGTAGGTACAGTTTTGCAATTCTGATAAATCTGCATCCATCTTTGGTGTATCACCTTTCTTATCTAGTTTTCATTTTTTTTCTCCTTCTCTCTTTTCCCAAAACCATAAAAGTCAATATTAGGTGATATCCCAAATTCAACAGGAATCGACCTAGAATCCAGAGATTCATTCTCTAATCCACGTAGGAGAATGTTTCCATGTTTCAACATGATGGATAGATTATGTATCCAGCTATAGGCGCAATCCTGATTGACAACAAGTGTGTCATACTAACATCAATTCAAGAATATATTATAATAAAGTATAGAATTGATGTAGCATGCTTCATGCTCTTAGTGAATATTGGATAAGGGAAGAACCCCTAGTTTATCTCTGAGATACTCAAAAGAATCTTTCGGTAGTGGCTTTGTAAATATATCAACCAATTGTTCCTTTGAATTCCCATATTCCAATACCACATTTTTCTCTTGAACTTGTTCTCTAAAGTAGTGATACTTGATAGAAATGTTCTTGGTCTTTGAGTGCTTAACTAGGTTCTTTGATATGTTGATAGCACTTGTGTTGTCACAAAAAAGAGTTACAGGATCTGAGATAATCTCTTTTATACCTTCAAGTAGTTGTTGATGACATTATTTTGCCATTAGTATGCAAATAACACTTTCAGTAAACATACACCGAAAGACAGGACAAAGAGAAAACCAAAAATATAGATATCAAAGATCACCAAAAACTGCTAAGCACAAAGAAAACCGATGACATAGTTTTGTATGTAAACCAAAAATGCAAAGTGGAAAGGATAAAGAGGAACCCGAAAGTGGAACCCAATGAGTAGGAAAAAGTACAAACTAAGAGAATAGTTAAAGTGCAACCCGAGAGATAGTTCAAGCAAGGAACACCAAGAGACAGTCTAACTGACTTTAGAGCATAACCTACTGACAGAAACTGAAAGTCAGTTGAAGCCCACAAAAAGTGGATCTAACTTCCACGTCAGATAAAACACTCTTATTCTATTTATAGAGTCTTTATTTGTTTTAAAACTATTTCTTTAGGGACAAGAAACATAATTTTAAGTGTTTTAATCAGTCTAACTGATTTAAAACACAAAGACTAGGAGATCAAGGTCAAGTTGTGAACCTGTGATCTTAGAGTTAATATTGTTTTACATGAAACTTGATTAGGTCAGTATATCATATAAATAGATGTTGTAATCATACATTATAAATGATGTGAGAATGGATGAGAGGATGAATGAAGCCTATGATCACATCTATGGATCAAACTGAAAGTTTCAAGAACCAGAACAACAAAAGGTGAATTTGGTTATCAAGAACCAAGAATAGAGGCTACCGAGAAACAAAGGTATTATTCAATCACATTAGGTGATATACTTATACATGTAATCTTAAATGGATCTGTAATCAAAAATAGGAGATTGCATACACTAGGTCAAAGTGTAATTTTCTTACATTCTAACAAGTGAAGCAAAGTGTAAAAATCCTTTCAAGGAAGGTGGATTTAACCATCGAATTGTAAATCTCTTAACTGAAGAGAGAAGTTAGTGTTTAACCCAACAACTCTGTCTTTGCACATCGAGGAGTAGTTGAACATTAATGACTCACTTTTAGGTAAAATGTCTATAAAAGGGTGATGGAAGGGTTTCATTATTCACTAGCAAACAAAGTAGAGTGACGAAAGTGAAATTTGAGCACACAGTGACAACATCACAAAGCGACTTCAACTCGGCCCAAAGCACTCCAAAAAGATCAGTGACCACTACAGAAGTAAATAGTAAGTTCCTGGGATAACCAAGAACTCTATTTTTACGCATTTTTAGAAAGCCCTAAAATGTCTGAAACAATGGCCATGACTTCAAGAACCACCAAATTGAAGAACATCAAGAAGGATAGGGTTAAACTTATCACGAATTCTACTTGCAAGGAACCTAACTACAAGATTTTTCCTAAGGTTGCATCACAACCTAGTAATGCTGGAGCATTCTCATGAATACTAGGTAGGGTTTTTCTCATCAAAGACATGCGAGCATACATCCACTGCAAGATTATAGAAATTGGTGACTTAGAGGTGGAGCAAGCTTAGAAAAAGATATGTAATGAGGATGGATCCATAAAAGATGAGCAAGAACACATAGAAGTGAAAGGGATAAAAAATGCCCTATTATTCCTAAAGGTATTCAAGACCGAGTGGATTCAGTTAGTACTGAGCCAAATTCACAACCATAATCTATGGCTGGATGAGCCTAAAATGATAACTTGAGATGTTATTCATGCAGTCACCAGTTATCCTATAGCCGATAAGGTAAAGGCATTGAAACACCCACCCAAGGCTGAGATTGAAAAGAAAATAGGAGCCAAGTGTGATGGTAGAGGACTCAAGGTATCCACTATCACCGATGATGAACTAAAATTTGGAGCACGCGTCCTAGGCTACAAATTATTTCAAGCTAGTAGGATGAACAACATAGCATCTAGAGTAGTGGATACTGCATATAAAATTGTAAAGAAAGGAAATTAGTTGGATCTTTCATAACTTCTACTTAACCAGTTAGAAGAAAACCTGAGAATAATAAAAAATGCAAAGACAAATACATGTAAGTTTGACTCACTTATCACGTGCATTTTCTTTTACTTCCAAGAATCATTTCCATCAGTAGGAGATATAAAATGGGATACCACAAGACCAATCACCACATAGATAGGTGAATACTTAACATCAATGGGAGACAACTTTGAAACAATTATGGATGAGTACTTTATTGGATTCTAGGACAAAATGTAGAAAAGAGTAAGGATCCCAGAGCAACTTATTGAGAAATTCAAGAATGATATATTTTTCATGGTTGAAACTGACCCAACATACATCAGACCTATTGTACCAAGGAAAATATGGTTACAATCATTAGACTATGAGGTAAACATTGATCAAGCATCTAATGCAATTGATGCATTGATAAATTAACCCTTAGATAAAACACAACCAAAGTTTGACACTTATGAAGAGGCCAAAACAAGAATCAAAACTGGCTTGGTTGTAAATAAAATTGACAGGAAGAAAGATAAAATGGTAAGGAATTTGAAGAAAAGACTGTCGGTCACAGAGGAAGAAACCGAATGATAGTCACCCATCGGTGAGGCTGAGCAAGAAAGTGACTCTGAGTCTACAGAGTCAGATACTCTATTACCAACACCAACTAAGAAGCCAAGAACCACAACTGCCTCAAGGACAAGAAGTTAGATAGCTAAGGACACAAGTCCTTCACCCTTGAAGAAAGGTCAAGTAAGGACCTATAAGAGGAAACTGATAACACAAAAAAGAGGGCCAACAAAGAGAAGGAAGTTCATTAGAACCAGAGAAGATATTGAGGACACAAAACAAGATGAAGGTGTTCAAGAGGAAAAGAACACGATAACTGAAATAGTTGATGAAATATGTGCCTCAATTATCAAAACATGTAATGCAAATAGTAAGAAGGTCAGCAATGGTTAACATTGGATCCCTTGGATCAAAATAAAATTGAGGAGGAAATCATTGAAATGATGTTCATATATAAATACCTCCCAATACAACAGGTAGAAAAAATGCCCAAAGAACTCCAATATAGACTATCGGCAAGATGGAATTTTGCCTTGCACTTCGAAAAAGAAATCAGGGAAAGATCCCTAGTATCAGTCATGCCTCCTAAATCCAAAATAGAGGAAATCAAAGAAATGATGAAGGCTCATTACAAAAGGTTCTCACCAAAGATGAGAGCCTACTACGTGCTAAAAGGATATCTACTAGAGTTAGACTAAAAAAGTGAAGCTGAATGGAGGAAAATACTTAACATTCCTGAAAAGGATACAAGTCCCGAGCCACAGAGAGCTCTAACCGAGAATCAGGGAATCAAGAATGATCAAGATACTGAGAGAAAAAAACCACTTATCATCAAAGATGTTGAATTGGACACCACATGCAACAAGAACATAGATGTTGCGGATGAGACATGGCCATACACCACTATGGACACCATTGTGGACAACACAGTCATTGACATCACCGATGATCTAATGGAAGAAATACAAAAAGATGAAGATGTCACTATTATCAAGGACAAAATCGATGAACATGACACAACATTTGACACATCACAAGTGAACATATCAAGCAACATGCCAATATTGATGCAAGCCATCAATATACTTCAATAAAAAGACAAATCACTTGACAAAGATTCAAGCATTCCTGAGGATGCAAGGGTTGAAGAAAAGAAAGACAGCACCGATGAACAAAATGTCATCAGAGACACTCATATTATAACCAAAAATAACAAGATTACAGAAGGAGATTTAAAGAAAACAGATGGAGACACTACTGAAAAGGATGCACAAACAAAGGAAGATGAAGTACATAAGGATGTCGATGAAGGAGAAAAAAAAAAAGATGACATTCCTGAGGTAACCGAACAAGTTGCTATAGATAATGTAAAGGTTGATGTGGAGATGTCGACTCAAAACCGACAAGCTGACATCGAAGCACAACAACAAAAAGAGGAAACACCACAAATCACTTCATCCAGCACAACATACAAAATCAAGAAGATGGCTATGGCTCTACACTCAAGTGAAACTCAAAAGAAGAAGAAGAATTCCAAAAAGAGTAAGTTGGAAGTCACTTTAGATGAGACAATTGAGATACCCAAATGTGACCCAACTACACTGGACTATGAAGCACTTAAATAATACGGTGAAATATGCCAAAGGAAGGCACTACAAGAGAAGCTGAGAAAGCAACACCGAGACTCCATGGTACTAGAAAAAACTAGGGACATCTTGCATTAGATTGTACCTGATGTTGATGTTGAACAAAATAAACCTATCCTTGATCAACTAGCCACTCTCATTGAGGCCATTACAATGCAGAAAAGGAAATTAAGGAGAGAGCATAGCAGAAATATCAGCACAAACTTGTTGAAAATATCAGCCAAGAAGTGGCAGTAAACATGGTAAAGCTTTCAGAATTAGTATGTGAATTAGATCCACTAATTGTTGAAGCTGTTTCCTTGATCCAACAATTGAGCACACTTGACAAATTCACTAATGAGCATATTGATAAAATAGAAAATTTAGATTCTGATCTAGCTACTAGTGCTAAAGGCTTAACCATCGAGGACAATGCAATAAAGTTTCATTATGATAAAATTGTTGAGATAAAAAGGTTAAGACAGGAACTGTGGGAAGCAGAAACACAATTCAGGGAAGAGGTCACCGAGATCCAAGCTCAAATTCTTGTTGGAAATGCAAGATGGGAAAGCAAGATACTTAAAGGGGGGGAGGGGGGAAATCAGATCTTATAACTTTTAACTCTTAAAACAATCTGATCCACAACCATATCATAAATGTAATTGATCTTGTTAGAAACACTGAGAAGGGGGGGGGGGTGAATAAGTGCTTGTCAATTATCTTCTTCCAGAAACCTGAAACTTAAATCAAATAGATAAAAAATGAAACATAACAAAATAACACATAACACAAGATATGTTTATGGGGAAACCTTGATCAGAGGAAAACTCCGGTAGGAATTAGTACCCACAAATGATTGTACTAGTCTTATGAACTTGTTAGAGTTCCTTTGCCTTGTTAGGAGAAGTATTTACAAAGAAAGTACAATGACCCTATTAGGAGTCTTTACAAAACCCTATTAAAGGTAAATGGATCACTACCAGAGCTCACTACCCAATAGGATGAAGGCTACAACCTTTAGATAATAGATATACACTATATCAAAAGATGAACTACTATTCTGACACTGTTGTCTGATCAGTTCTGTTTATGTGCTGATGCTATAATCTATCAAAGAGCTCTATCTCATACTGATTTGTTTGTATTTTTATTCTGGATATCTTTTCTACATTTTTTCCACTCTCACACTTAATACAAAATTTCATGTTAAGTATATATACATGCCTGAATAGACGTGACCAAAAACAAGACCTTAGTCAGCTCAAAATCAACATACACAATGCTTCCAAATGAATTGGCTTAAGCATGTTTACATGAGTGTTAAAGACATAATTAAAAACATATTACAATAGGTGCATGACCATTACAAAACAAAATATCATACGCTAATCAGAATCTAAAGTCGGCTTCATGCTCTATTTTCTGAACTGCTAGTGACACTTGAACTTGCTGTAACTTCTCCATACTGACATATCTTACCATGCGTGTATGGAATAAGCTTAATAACATATCATAAAGCTTAAGTATAAAGGAACATACTATGAATTGATTGTATGCACATGTGCTGGTGCACTGATCAACTGTATATCTCTGTTCTATTCTGTTTTCTATACTTAGCCAAATTTTGATCTTCAAAGTTTGTGAACTTAGTTGCCATAATGACAACAAAAAATTAGTTATATAGACCCCGAGTGTCAACTTGCCAACAATCTCCCCCTTTTTCATTAATGGCAACAAAGGAATGTGGCCAAGTTACTTAAACTTTGACTTAACAATAAAAATTGTAAGTTTACTGTACATCATACTCCTTTATATACTCTACTCCCCCTTTGAAATTAATGACAAAGGTGCCAAAAAAAATGAAGTTCCTAAGTACTTACTTTGAGTACACATCTGGGTATGCGATCTGAAGATTCTTGATTTCTTGCTGCCAAAAAGCTTTGAGTGCATCAATAGTCTGAAGATGGGCACATAATGCATATGTGAGCTTCTCCATTTTTGTCAGATCCATGCAGGGGCCTTGATCATTTGTGAAAATAGTTGCATCAATCTATTTGATGTTCTCATTTAATATAGCTAAGGAGGGTGCAAGTGCATTTCTTAGTTGGGTTTGCCTGGTCCTTATCTTGCTGATCTCTATATTGGATTTTTCAATATTGTCTATCTTCCCTTGATAGATGTTGTTGTAGATGTTGATGTCTTGGGAGGATGTTTAAACTGATTTCTTGATGTTTTCAACCAAGATGTCTACTTCCTCAATCTTCTTTATGTGCTCAGAAGTGAAATTTCCTCTGTCCATACAGTTAACTATCACCTTCCTGCCTTTTATTGCTAACTCTTTTAGAATTGTTTGACCAATCTTCAATGAGTTGAGATCTAATGAGAAGTTCTTAATCAGTTCATACAATCTTCCCTTTTTGTACTCATCGTTTTTAGTTTTAGTAACTAAATCTACTAGACTTGTGAATTTTTCTTTGAAGCTTGTCAATATGCTATCGACATCATCAACTGACTGAATATTTACCAATTTATTCTCTGTTGGCACTAGGTTATTCAAAATGTTTACTGACTCAAGAAGGAGAGGATTTTTTATAACTTGTTTCTCTTTTGCTTTCTCCATAGCTAATACACTGAATTTGATCAAGTCTTCTTCTCCTCATGCATCTAGGTTTGCTGAGTCAGGGATCAAACTTGACAACAATGATATTGATGGTTTGATAGATGGCGTGACTATAGTATTTTGACTAACATCTATACATTTAATTTTCACTGGGATCACCATAGAGGGTGGTTCATTGGATTGATTATCTTCCTCCTTATTCAAATCTGTTGAATATTTAGAAATAACTTCATCTTGCTGCAAGGTAGTATTATCAGTGCATACCTTCTCTGCTTCTTCAGTACTGAAAAATGCTTTTTCAAATTTGTTCAAGTCATTATCTGAAGCTATCATTGTTATCTTAACATCATTGATCATAATGTTTCATCTGAATCTTTGACTGTGTCAGAGGGTGATGGAACTTTGGGTGCAGAATCATGTGGACTTGTCATAGGCACATTAAGAATCTTTGGTTCTTTTTATTTTTTAGAAGGAACTTGAGTCACTTTTGTTGTAGGCGCCGTTGATGGATACACGTGTCTATCCAAAAACACTTGCTCAAATGATCTTTCAGTCTCTTTTCCAACCAACTCATACTCTTTGTTCATAATGTGAATATTTCTTGTTTTGGTTCTTAGATGAGGTTTTACCAAATCTAGCAGTATTGCCTTCTCATCATGTGAGAAAATAGGGAGAAGACTATCTAATGTTTCTTCTCTAATCCTCATATCTTGTTCTATTGCTTGTCTTTTCAATAAGTCTAGTATGTTCCATAATTTTTCTAGAATGAGTGTCTTGAGTTCCAAAACTGACCTTTTAAACTTGATCATATGAGAGATAATCATAGATTGTATTTATGATTTATCTATCTGTTAGTACTTATCATAGACATTTGTAATTGAATCTAGTCTTCCTTCATTATTGATCCTATTCCTTAAGATCTCAAGACTAGGTCTAAATCCTACCTCAGGAGGGGCTTGAGTATTCTTTACTTTGCTCTGTGTTTTCCTTGAGGATGGGTGACCTGTGGGAACTTGCTTCCTTCTTATAGTCAATTTGATTGGTATCGAAGGTGGAGAAGATTCCAGATCAATAGTAGTAGAGGGCGCAAATGTACCTTCATTAGACTTCTTCTTTTTCTTCTTGTGGATATCATCTGATTTCTCTATTTTGACCTTTGTAGGTGTTTGCTTAAGTTCTCTTGCAATTTTATCTTCCCTTGCTTTATCTAGGTCTTCTTGGGTGACACCATGAACTTTCAGGATGTTAGATGTAATCCTTGATGCCTTCCTTTTATTGTCTGCACTATATAAGACATAATCAACTTGATTTGTCTTCTCTCTATATGTGCCCCATCTAGGCACTTTTGGATCCTTAGGAACAGATAAAAGAACTTATGCATATCCTTCCAAAAAATGTTCTTCAACTTCATAACCAAGTGGGTGAATCCATTTAGTTCTTGGCTCAACTGCTTCCATGCAAGTACAACCAGTTTCTACCATGAAGCATATGGTGTCCTTGTATTTCTCAACTATCTTCTCCAATATTCTAAACCTCTTTTGCATCTTGATCCTGAATGTCTTGATCTCCATATCCATAGAGTCCTTTACACTACTTTTTGATGTATATTTTAATGAAATTTGAGACAAAGTAGTTTTTCTCCCGTCTAAGTACAGATTAGAGACCTTTCCAACAATGTGGAAGAATAGGTATATAACCAATGAGCCAAATCTAAATATTTTACTTCTATCATGCTTAATAGCTTTAATGTTCTTAATTAGTTGTGCGCACAATATCTCACAAAGATTATATTGTGTGTTATCTCTTGCCATCCTTATTGCTGCCAGAACTGTAGCTGCGGATACACTATGAAGTCTGCTAGCATGCTGAAACTTGTAGTTAAGTATCATGGTGATGAGTTTGATGTCTTTTTCCTCAATAGGATCAATAATCATCCCGCACCTATCGCTTCTAGATAAGCATGCTTGCTCAACCTGTTTCTTGACATCCTTTCCAGTGGGAAGAACAGGTCCAACCTTAGAGAGTCCAGTCATCTTATGAATGAGGTCAACAATAATGTAGACAGGAACTTCACCAATCCAAAATAGATCATCATGAATCATACTAAGTAGAATTTTAACCCATTCTGGTTCATAGAATTCATGCGCATTTGTATACTCAAAAATAGGGTTATCAGTGAGATGTGAGTATTCATCCTTGAATGAGTAATCAAGTTTCATCATTGATGCCATGAGTGTTGTTATGCTGTTATCACCAACAGACTCCTTCTTATAGTAGATGTAAGTGCGTATGTCCTCTATATGCACGACTCCTAATGGAGTCTTGGAGAATGCCCCTTCTACATCATCTAGCACTGACTTGAATGGATGCTTTTTAAACACAAATATCTTCCTTTCAATGATGTCAAAGACTACAGGGGTTGCCATACTTACTTGTTGATTTATTAAGTAGGGTTTTATTGGAGTTTTGAAATGATGCGTCTATGCTAGGGTTCTATTTCAACTTCAACTCATTTTTCTAACCAACCTACGATTATCCTTCAACACTTCGATGCTTATTTCTCATGTGCCCTCTGGATGCTCAGTCTCGAATGCAAAGTGAAGATATAAGATCTTTTACCGACTTATATATAAGTTACTAAATTTGATGCTTATTTTCATAATGTGGTTTCCACTGATAATTTCTATCTTTGTTTTTGTTGAAGTATAATCTGTCCATCCATGCATACTATCTCAACTCATGACCAAATACATGAAACCATAGGCGCATACTCAGAGGTGAGTATACCAGCCACACAGGGGTTTAGAGATAGAATAGATCCCCCTATGACCATGAGGGTTGTTGGTTGTATTTCTTGTTTTGGCAGTTTTCCTGGTTCCCTATTCTTTTCTCTGTGATCTGGTGTTTTTAATCAGCTATCTCTTGTTCCTTTTTGCTTTACCTGTGTCAAGTTTTCAGGTTTTCAAATCTGAACCTGTCTCAATTTACAAAAAACCATGGAAACCCTAAGCCTTCCAAGTGTTAAAAGTTGAAAAACAAACCCTAAGTCATGTCTCTTCTATTTCCCTGTTGCTTTTTCAGTCCACTTAAGTCATGTGTTTTAATCAAATCGCTTTGTCACGTTACTCCAAACGAATATTCCCTTATCCTTCCCGACTTGGCGATTTGCTTTTGTCACATGGTCTCATTTAAACTCAGTATATTCCTTTGGCATTATGAGACTCTGCAATTTCTTCATGTCGTGTGGTCGTAAGATAACTTTGTAATCAAGCATTATGCAGTGGGGACCCACTGATTAGTCGGGTAATCGCGAGAAATTCTCAACAGTTATTGAAATGTCTTCAGACTTCGCGATTACCTCATGTCGCGTTATCGCCAAGAGCATCCAAGTTTAAAAGTTATGCAAAGCCTTCAGTCACGTAGTCTCGAGAAGGAACGACGGTTAAGATATTTTGACCGAGACTTCACGAATGACCGTCTGAGGTTTAGCACAAAGCATAGTCAGGTTGTCGCCAAGAAAACAATGATGACTTAGTTTTCCATTGTGCAGTAAGAGAACGAATGACTTAGTGACAAGTGTCATAAGGTGATTGGATATTATAGGTTTATCAGATGGTCACCAGAAGGAGAAAATAGAATCAGCGACAACGAGACTCAGCGCTTTTCCTTTTGTCACGATGTCTGAGAAAGATTTAAGGGTATATAAGAACATTTGGCAATTATGCGATGACTGTCAGATAAAGAGATCAGAGGATCTAATGGTTGTCACGATGTCTCAGAATAAAAGTGACCGAGGGGAAAATTCCTCCTGACTTGGTGATTAAGGTTTGTCACGCAGTCGTCAGATGAGAAAAGGGGCACATATAACCGGTCATATTAAAATTAAATACTCAGATTTTGTATTTTGCGATCGGGTGACTAGGTATTGTCGCATAGTCTTGACAAGAAATAAAAAAATTTGGAAACTAAGAGATAACCGTAAAGGGTTAAAGGTAATAGTTAGTCGCAGGGTCTCAGAAAGGATAAAGAGTTAATGTTAACTATGCGCGACTATGATTTCTGCAGGGTCGCGTGATTGCCAGATGGTGACTTGGGTTAGCCAAAGGAAAGAAAGTGTATTTTTGCAATGTCTTGAAATAAACAATGGGTTAGTGACTAAGGTCTACAACAAAGAGATAAAGTGTAGTCGCATAGTCACCTGATCCCAAAATCTAAATAACAGCGGCAGTTTTTGATGTGACAGCATGAATCATTCGGTAGCCAATCAGAGGCTTATGTTTTGATTACTGTGCAAAAGGGGTAGCTAAGATGTAAGATAGTTAGAAAATCATAGTGCGACATGTCAACTCTTTTTAAATTTTGTAAGGTTTTTCTGAGGATTCACTTTCATGAATTTGATTTCCTGTCAAGCTCATGGAACTACGACTAGGTTTTCATTCAAGTTCACAGTATGTCGAATTGACGACAGAATTGATTATGAGCTACGTACTTTGAATGATGGCTATAAGGAGTTGATGGTGCACTCATTTTCATTTACCGTGCTTTCAGATTTCAGAGCCCAAGTTGCTAAGTTTTTAGAGAGAAGAGATATTTTTCTCAGTTTGCAGTATTTTCAGAGTTTCAGAAAATTGTGCACAGAACGGTCAGCCAATCTCATAAATAGATTTGTTTCAATATCGATAAGGAGTAGGAGATTCAAGGCATTGCAAGTATGAGTGGGACTATTAGTGTTTCTTTGACAAGTGGAGGAAGTGAGGAAGAGCAAAAGGGAAAGGCGAGTTTTTCTGATGAATTCCGCAGGTTACTTCCTGGTTCTACACAAAATAAGAGAGCAAATGCAAATGTGCCCTTGGATGAGTATCACAATATCAGAGATGCTGAGACACCAGGGACAACAGGTTTCTCATTATTTAATTATTTTTATAAAAATTCTGATAAGGCTATCCCAGTTTCAAACCCTTGGACTTGTGGTCTAGCTAGATTAATTGTCCCTGATGTCTACATAGATGTAGACTTGTTCTTAGACCTAGCCAATCATTATGATGTTTTGTCTAAAACAATCAAGAGAAATGATGGCACAACTTTGTTAATATTAAACAGGAATTCATTCATGCAGGCCTTTGGCCTATTTAGCACCATGTCTACTAAAATTGACATGACAAAGCAGGAGAAGAGGTATAATTTGAAGCCTGGTATTGCAAAAGGCTTATTGCAAAAACACATGTTAAAAGAAGTGAAAAAATATTTAGATCCTATGTCCGGGGATAGCCCATATTATTATAAGGATCTACACTTCTATATCAAGTATGTTGCCTATGCCCTGTGCAGAGTGCTGGGGATAGATGGTGATGTAGAAAAGATTAATGCTGGCATCCTGATGATGGTGCTAGACTTACAAGAGGTGCATTCAAGCACCAGTTATGATTACATATAACATATAATAGATGAGATGCATGAGGGTTTCATTGTGACTCAGAAAAAGTTAAAGGACCCCAAAGAGAAGGAGCCCAAATTCCTTCACTATTCCATGCTCATGCATCTCCTGTTGTACTTCAATTTTGTAATCATGGATATCAACAATTTGGCCCCTCAGAGATTTTATCAGTCAGGACCAAATCCTATCCAATTTTGGGTGAGGGTTTGGAATTACA
>MU227821.1:528069-595824 GCA_018584345.1 Thuja plicata
TGGAGTGCCTAATAAATTAATAATGGACAATGCTATGAGTTTTAGATCAGAAGAAATGACAAGTTTCTGTGAAAGGTATGGGATTACAATATCATATTCTTCCCCATATCATCCATAGGCCAATGGAAAAGCTGAGTCTAGCAATAAAAGCATATTGAAAATATTGAAGAGGACTCTGGAACAAAATAAAAGGACATGGCACATAAAAATTGAGATTAGCTCTTTGGGCTGATAGGGTAACACTTAAAAAGGCAACTGGTCAATCTCCTTCTGAGTTGGTGTATGGTTTACAAGTGAGATTGCCTATTAACAATTTATTACCCATTTTCCAATTCATACAAGAGGAACATTTAGATGTCTCTGACAATATGCAGAACAGAATGACGCAGTTGATTGAATTAGATGAAAAAAGGAGAAATAGTCAGAGAGAAAATGTGAAGCTACAAAAAAAATGAAATATTTATTTGACAGGAGGGCTACTGAGAGAAAGTTCCAAATTGATGATTTAGTTCTCCAATGGAATGCAAGGGTAGAGGACAAAGGCAAACATAAGAAGTTTGAGTCTTTATGGCTAGGACCGTTCATTATTGCAGAAAAATTTGGCAAATACTCATATTTGTTGAAAAGTATGGAAGGAGAAAACTTTGAGTTGCCTGTGCATGGGAAATTTTTGAAGCCTTTCTTTGAGTGAAAATTTAGAAGTGCACAAGTAAATATGTATCATATGTTCTTCTCCCTACCATTGTTTGTAAGTTTTGTACATTCTTCCCTTTTTGTTTTAGGGTTTTGCTCTGTTGTAAAGGTGGTCTGCAACTTGAGATTCTGTGGTTCTTTGTCATAAACCTTGTTTAGCCAATCCTCATTAGAGCCACTGTTGGTTGTATTTCTTGTTTTGGTAGTTTTCCTGGTTCCCTATTCTTTTCTCTGTGATCTGGTGTTTTTAATCGGCTATCTCTCATTCCTTTTTGCTTTACCTGTGTCAAGTTTTCAGGTTTTCAAATCTGAACCTGTCTCAATTTGCAAAAAACCCTGGAAACCCTAAGTCTTCCAAGTGTTAAAAGTTGAAAACAAACCCTAAGTCATGTCGCTTCTATTTCGCTATTGCTTTTTCAGTCCACTTAAGTCATGTGTTTTAATCAAATCTCTTTGTCGCGTTACTCCAAACGAATATTCCCTTATCCTTCCCGACTTGGCAATTTGCTTTTGTCGCATGGTCTCGTTTAAATTACTTTGGCATTATGAGACTGTGTGATTTCTTCATGTTGTGTGGTCACAAGATAATTTTGTAATCAAGAATTATGCAGAGGGGACCCACTGATTAGTCAAGTAATCGCGATAAATTCTCAACAGTTATTGAAATGTCTTCAGACTTTGCGATTACCTCATGTCGCGTTATCGCCAAAAGCATCCAAGTTTAAAAGTTATGCAAAGCCTTCAGTCGCGTAGTCTCGAGAAGGAACGGTGGTTAAGAGATTTTGACCGAGACTTCATGACTGACCGTCTGAGGTTTAGCGCAAAGCATAGTTAGGTTGTCGCCAAGAAAAGAATGATGACTTAGTTTTCCATTGTGCAGTAAGATAACGAATGACTTAGTGACAAGTGTCATAAGGTGAGTCGATATTATAGGTTTATCGCATGGTTTCCAAAAGGAGAAAATGGAATCAGCGACAATGAGACTCAGTGCTTTTCCTTTTGTCGCGATGTCTGAGAAAGACTTAAGGGTATATAAGAACATTTGGCGATTATGCGACGACCGTCAGATAAAGAGATCAGAGGATCTAAAGGTTGTCGCGATGTCTCAGAATAAAAGTGCCCAAGGGGAAAAGTCCTCCTAACTTGGCGATTAAGGTTTGTCATGCAGTCGTTAGATGAGAAAAGGGGCACATATAACTGGTCATATTAAAATTAAATACTCAGATTTTGTATTCTGCGATCGGGTGACTAGGTATTGTCGCATAGTCTTGACAAGAAACAATAACATTTGGCGACTAAGAGATAACCGTAAAGGGTTAAAGGTAACGGTTAGTCGCAGGGTCTCAGAAAGGATAAAGAGTTAATGTTAACTATGCGCGACTATGATTTCTGCAGGGTCGCATGATCGCCAGATGGTGACTTGGGTTAGCCAAAGGAAAGAAAGTGTATTGTTGCAATGTCTTGAAATAAACTATGGGCTAGTGACTAAGGTCCGCAAAAAAGAGATAAAGTGTAGTCGCACAGTCGCCTGATCCCAAAATCTAAATAACAACGATAGTTTTTGATGTGACAACATGAATCATTCGGTAGCCAATCGAAGGCTTATGTTTTGATTACTGTACAAAAGGGCTAGCTGAGATGTAAGATAGTTAGCGAATCATAGTGCGACATGTCAGCTCTTTTTGAATTTTGTAAGGTTTTTCTAAGGATTCACTTTTATGAATTTGATTTCCTGTCAAGCTCATGGAACTACGGCTAGGTTTTCATTCAAGTTCACAGTATGTCGAATTGATGACAAAATTGATTATGAGCTGCATACTTTGAATGATGGCTATAGGGAGTTGATGGTGCACTCATTTTCATTTACCGTGCTTTCAAATTTCAGAGCTCAAGTTGCTAAGTTTTTAGAGAGAAGAGATATTTTTCTCAGTTTGCAGTATTTTCAGAGTTGATAAAAAGGTTCTAAGTTTCAAAAAATTGTGCACAGAATTAAAGCCATGATAGACAACTATTATGTGCTTATAGAACAATTGGATACAATTCTTGACAAGAAAGGTGCCCAAACACCTGATTGTTCAGAGTCAGAATACAATAGTATTAGTGACAGTGATTATGCACGTCCTACTATGCATGCTTCATCACAGCAAGGTATAGCTGAAATAATGCAGTTGCAGGAGCAGGGGGTCACATTATAGATTTGACAATTGCTACCCAGCCTGATGATTTAGAAGAGCCTGCTCCTAAAAGGCAAAAATTGGAAATAGGGTAGCCTTCAGTAGAAGGACAAAGTAAGAAAAAAGATAAGGCTAAGGCCTTAGTACCAGGGAATAGGTTATATGACCATAACCTAAGAAATAAAATTAGGGACGGCAAGAAGGAACAACCTGACCTAGATAATAATGTTGAGCTACCACTAAAAGCCTGTGTTGATGAAAGATTGCTTCATCAACAAAATTTTTTGGGTGATGACAGCTTTGTTAAAACAGAGGAGTTTAAAGATTTCCTAAGATGGCATAAGACAGAGCGGATCAGATCCCAATTGACAGCGGATGGAAAAGAGACAATAACAAATGAAGCCCTAGTAGCTTTACAGTCTTATGATCCAGAGAATGAGGATATTTCACTTGAGGAAGCCATGAAGATGGTGCTAGGTAGTGGAATACTATTGGCCGAGGGATGGGATTTGGCGTCTGCCTTCATCATTGACCAAATAAGAAAATAGCCAGATCTAAAGATGGATAGTGAGGTCTAGGTGAGAGATATAATAAAAGGATTTGGGTATAGTCCAAAATCCTAAGCTTTTGCAATGTGGAGCTTGTGTCCAAAAGACCAAAAGCCCCAATTGGTAAATATTCAAGAAAATATGGTGGGCAATCAAATGGTTTGGTCTATATAGAATACAGGAGATTTGGAGATCTCCCAAATTATGACACATTGGGCTCACTTGAATGAAGACAAGACTAAACAATTGTCGGAAAGGTGTAGCAATTTATTATAAGATACAAGTGCATTGTCTAAAGATAGGGAGATATGTCATATACAATTGCACCAACAGGATCAGGTAATCAAGAGATTGTTGAAAGAGTTAGAAGAAAAGCCTGAGGTGGTATATGTACCTACACAACCACCACCTATGCAAATTGAAGACAAGTCTAAATCAGAGGAAGTAGTGGAACAAGAGGTAGATGAAGAAAAAGGAAATGCAATTGCTCTGAAGGCATTGAAGGGTGTGCTGCAACATAGAATTGAGATTTTGAAAGATAAAACTGATGTTGTACTCAATGCATACAATAAACTACCAGCTTTGCATACGGAGGTAATGGGGTACCTTACTATTTTGAACCCTTATTTTACTAAATGGTTTGCTAGGACAAAGTTATTTGAAAAGTTAGCATCTTTACAAGCCCTAAGACTAGATTTTCTTGAAATAGTCACTGAAGTTGAAGATGAGATCAAAAGAGTCAATATTGCTCTCTCATTCTTTAAAGACAAATTAAACCAAATAGAGGTTAAGCTAAGCCTCTTTTCAAATGATTTTAATAAGTTTATTCCTTCTTTAAGGGGAGATGATGATCAAGTAAAGGCTGTAGATGCCTGGAAGAATGAGTTTGACAACAAGATGCCTGGTGATGAGGCATTTATCTTGGGAGCAGATGTTGATATAGAAGGATTCAATAGAATATTGGATGAGGCTTTCAAAGTAGAGACTGACATCAACAAATTCCTACTAGATGTCAAGAATATCACTGATGCCAGATGGGATAGACAAAAGGTGCAACTACATAGTACTCAAGACTTTAAGTGGCCATCAGATGATGAAGTGAAAGCATGGGAGTTGATGACCACGCCCAAGAGAAAGAAGACAGCAGTAGAGGAAGAAATCTTGGATGAAGAATAAAGGTGAACACTTGGCACTGCACTGTTTGAGATAAGAGGAACAGTTATTGCAAAAGGAGAATGTAGATGAGTATGCAACCATAGTTATCTAGACTCAACATAAATACTACCAGCTACCATCTATACAAATCTGATTACTGTTGCCAGATTGGGAGAAGAATAAAGAATATATGTTTCCACCTTTTGACTTGGTCGCTCCATCGCTTCTTCTTTCTTTTGTTTTCTTTATAGTTTTAGGGTTAGGTTTTCTCTGACCATCCTAAGCTTGTTGCATCCTTAAAGGATTCCAAGATGGTCAAAAACCTATATATAGAAAAAGAGTTGTAATTTTTAAGGGGTCTTTGAGGTTGGAATTTTTTGGAAAAGAGAAGAAATATATTATAGAATTCAGATGTTTTGAACTTCTGTCTATCTTTTGAATTTGCAAAATCTTTCATGTATGAAAGCTGGATCATATAAATAAAATACGGTGCAATTTTACTCTCTTCAATTGCTGTCTCTTTATTCTCTGTGTATGCTCTTTTATGTTTAAGTTTGCAAGGCATTATGAAGCATTTTGGTTATTAGGTAACTATCTAATTACTTGCAAGTTTATTTTAAGGAAAGAACTAGGTTTTGTGAGTAGTTTCAGGGAGCATAATGGTTTTTTAAAGATTTGATACAATCATTTAGAGGTAATAAGGTAATTTTTAAGGCAACTTATCTAAATTGCATGTGGGTTGTAAGGCAACCTACTATATTTTGTTTCTATGAGATCTTAGTTTATTGACTCTGTAGCCCAAAAGATAGGCACTGGTCCAGAAATTGGTCTGATAACCCATCATCATCCAAGTTATTTTAAGGAATCAAAACCAATTTAATCCAAATAATCTTGTTACTAAGAAAAAACAAACTGAACTCAGTAAGGACTCATGTCAGCAGGACAGTGTCCATTTTAGTGATTCCTTAGAGAGTGAATCATTAGGTTATCCCTCCTACAAGAAAAGGAAGAAGGATGAAAGTCCTTATCTCACTGGTGTATGTTGTTAAAACCATAGCCTGGCTTATAGTACTCTATTTTAAATTAGTTATTGCAATCTTTCAAGTATTATACAAGTTATCACAGTGAGGTTTTTTAGCACATAGCCTGTGAATGAAATAATCCACCAAATATAGAGACTGAGATATCAGTAATCTCTAAAAGGTAAAACCTGCCTGAGTCTATGGAGCTCAAAAGTGAAGAAGGATCTTATCCAATCCTTAGAAATTAGTCTTTCTCTTGCCTAAAAGAGGTTGCAACTGAGTATATAAGGTATACTGTCATCATTAGGTAAGTGTTGCAAGAAAAAGACCTAACAAGGGTCATCTAACCAGAAGTAGAAGTTGTGACCACTATGGATGAATCTACTACCTTGTTAACATCATCATCTTTCTTTACTTCAACCCATATTTTACTTGAATCTTCTGTAAATTTTACAAACTTGACTTCTCTAGATTCTTCAAATAATGATCCTTTAGGATTTTCTTGTCTTTGTGTTCTAGATCTGTAAAACCTTGAGATATGTCCATCTTTGTTACATGAGTGAAAAATGATTGGAGGTCTATTGATATTGTTTACCATGCTGCACTGCTTGGTTGAGTGTCCATTATAATTACATATCTGACATGTAATGTTCTGATAGTTTCTCTGAGGTTGATTTCTCTGATTGTATTGAGTCAGGTTTCTTTGGTTCTACTGTGATTGATTTCTCTGACTAGTTCTGCAATGTATAGCCCTATGACCAAATTTATTACAGGATTAACAATAGCCATTAAAGGGTTTTACCTCTTTACAATCTCTTACCAAATGGCCATGCTTGTTACAGGCATAACAAGTTCTGTTAACTATATTGTGTTCATCTTTAGATGATTCTGCTCTAGCTTCTGCAAGATTCTTAGTAGCCTTTTCTTATGTAGATTTTTCTTGTACTTTCTTAATTTCTTGTATTGTATTGGTTTCACTTTGTGATACAATGTATCCAAAACCAGTAGTATCTCCTCTTAACTTTTGTGCATAGAGTTGTGATTGAATTAGATCAGAACTTGTATGTAGTTTTTCAATATGATTCTTTGCTTCTATCAATTCAGATTCTATCTTTTTCTTGATGTTTTCCAACTCCAAGATCTTCATATTTGATTGCATAAGTTCTTTATCTAATTATTTACTTTATTTGGTCTTTTCTTCAATAGATAATAGGCTATCTATTAGCTGTTCATTTAGATCTTTTATCTTGTCCTTTAGAGACATGTTTTCTTCATTCAGATTTTTGACCATTTTTCCTAAATCATTCGTAGAGCAATCTTTCAAATCTTTTCTTAATTTTTTGATAAGCATTTGGGAGCCATCAAATTTTAGTTTTAGTTCTTCATTTTATTTTTCAAATTTGTCGAGATCATCAAGGGCTGCTTCAAGATTCCTTTTCAGATGTTTTACTTTTGCTGAATCCATGATCTCCTCAAGTGGTTAAACTTTCTTTCAGAGGACCAGAGCTCTAATACCAATTATTAGAAACACTGAGGGGGGGGTGGGGAATCAGTGTTTTTCAATTATATTCTTTCAGCAAATTGAAACTTAAATCAAATAGATAACAAATGAAACATAATACAATAACACATAACACAAGATATGGTTACAGGGAAACCTTGATCAGAGGAAAATGCCAGTGGGAATTAGTACCCACAAATGATTGTACTAGTCTTATGAACTTGTTAGAGTTCCTTTGCCTTGTTAGGAGAAGTATTTACAAAGAAAGTACAATGACCCTGTTAGGAATCTTTACAAAACCCTATTAAAGGTAAATGGATCACTGCCAGAGCTCACTAACCAATAGGATGAAGGTTACAACCTTTAGATAAAAGATATACACTATATCAAAAGATGAATTATTGTTCTGACACTGTTGTCTGATCAGTTCTATTTATGTGCTGATGCTCTAATCTCTCAAAGAGCTCTATCTCATACTAATTTTTTTGCACTGTTATTCTGGATGTCTTTTCTACATTTTTTCTACTCTCACACTTAATACAAAATTGCATGTTAAGTATATATACATGCCTGAATAGATGTGACCAAAAACAATACCTTAGTCGGCCCAAAATTAACATACACAACGCTTCCAAATGAATTGGCTTAAGCGTGTTTACATGAGTTTTAAAGACATAATTACAAACATATTACAATAGGCACATGACCATTACAAAACAAAATATTATACGCTAATCAAAATCTAAAGTCGGCTTCATGCTCTGCTTTCTGAACTGCTAGTGGCACTTGAACTTGATGTAACTTCTCCGTACTCACATATCTTACCATGCATGTATGGACTAAGATTAATAAAGTATCATAAAGCATAAGTATAAAGGCACATACTCTAACTTGATCATACACATGTGCACTGATCAACTGTATATCTATGTTCTGTTCTATTTTCTATACTTAGCCAAACTTTGATCTTCAAAGTTTATGAACTTGTCAAAACTTCATATGACTTTGTTGCCATAATGACAACACAAAATTAGTCATATAGACCTTAAGTGTCAACTTGCCAATAGATCTATCAACTAGTTGCATCCATAATATAAAATAAGTAACTCAAGACACAGAATTTGGTAACCCAGAAACCCAATAAGGTAAAACTAGGGTGGGGATGACACCCACAAAAATATTTACTACTGTAGCAATAAAGTGTGCCTATTAGGGCTAAAAATTTTGATCACAATTTTTAATCTACTTGATTAAAGGTCTACTTCGTTAAGAGCTACAAATCACTACAATCTACCTTGTAAAAGGATATAAACTTACAATAAAGTAAGCACTCAGCTAAGAGATTTAGAAAGGTTTGCTAGAACCACTCTGTTAAGATATTTCACCTAATACACTTGTTAGAATGTCTCAAGATCTGATACTTTGATATGCACTTAGATGTTGATGACAGATCTCCTCTTTTCAATACCTTCTCTGATCTAATAATCTGATATAACTTTACTCTGCTGCTTGCTACTTTGTTGCTCTGTTAGATCTATGATTCCTAACTCAAAATAACCCTTCTCATATCTCTTATATGCACACACACATCTTCTTTGAAATTAGGGTAAGAATCAATCTTATATACCTTACAGATCTGGCAATGAGATTTAGATCAACGATCAATATCAAATACTTATGCCACTTGGACATTCCAATTTTTTGATTGGCTCTATGCCACCTATTGGATCAAATGATTTAATGCATAATTAATTCTGTTGAAAACATTAAATACCCAAACAAGTTGGCTCAAAATAGTTTACCTTCAAGTTTGTGCCATTCCTGACATGTATGACAAAACTATCTTGCTTGACATATGAAGACTCTAGCGCTCGGCATGAACTGATCAACTTCACTCAGCTTCTGTAACTCAGCATCTACTATCTTCTTGGTAATAACTACTGCTCAACCTATACTAGATAGCTCAGTCACAGTGGTGGCCGACTATCCTGCCTAGATAAATGAATAAGTGTGGGACACTAATGATCAACAGAACTTAGAGATCAACAATCCCCCCTTTGATATTAGTGGCAAAAACACTTTTCATTTCTTTATATCCACAAAATTTTCCTAAGTTACAACATACTCCCCCTAAGATTATACCTTAGTCTTCATAAAATATTTACATAGTGTACATGCCAAAAAAAAAAATTATGCCTGTTGTTTCCCATCTTTGTCTATTTCCTTATCTGTTTCCCCCTTGTTTTTGTCACTGATAGCTATAGGGGTTAAGTTACATTTATCCAAAAATGGCTTATGAAGTTGTAAAATCAATGTAAATGTTGTATCCCAACTATCCTTAACAAACTTCATAACCTGTAACTTAATTTCTAGCTCAACAGCTAGACTTACCAAATTATCTACAATAGAGAGATGAGGATCTCTCTTGACTAATTCATGTGCAACTACAAGTTCCTTCTGAATAACTTCCAGATGAGGTATCAGGTTAGTCTGAATCATTATCAATTTGGCCCTTATTTGTCTATCTTTAGCCATAAGCTCAGCTAACCTTCTTTGTGCATGTGTCAACCTATCAAAATGTATGGAGCTAGAACTAGCATCCATGCTCAATGAGCTCGTTGTTGACTTCAAATCTAATTGCAACTTTTCAATAAGATGTTGATTATCCTTTGTAAATAATTGCACATCACATAATAATCTTTTGTACAAAGAATAAACATTGTTTGCAACTTCCTCAAGAATTTTAACAAGAGAAGAAAGTTCAACCTGTTTGGTAGCAATCTCTTCTGATATCTTCTCCAAGACTTTGTTCTCAAATTTTGTCTCGGACCATTGCAACAACTTTTCATCGGCCTCAATGTTTTCATCATTCCCTTTCTACACAATGTGAACTAACTATTCCAGAATTGGTGCTTGCTGATTTTCATCTTCCATGTCAAATGCTTTAACAAAAATATCCTTTATATCGTGGAGGACTTGCTTTCACTTGTCCTCCCTCTTCATTTCTTCTTGTCTCTTCTTCCTGTTTAATAGGTCTTGAAGAGTTTGAATCTTCTCATATGACAAGTTCTCTGGATCCCATTTAGGAATCACAATAACTTCATGTAATGTGACATTTAAGCTTGGTGACTTCTTCTTGTTTAGCTTCTTCTTGAGTTCTGGTGAACTGATACTCGGCTCAGGTTCTTCAATATCTTTTCCTTTTTTAGTATTAACTTCAAGTGTAGCCTTTAACTGACTCAAGATTACCTTCTGATCACGTGTACTCCCAATTTTGGGTCCAGTAGGAGTAGATGATATAGAGTGTGGTAGATCCACCAACACTTGTATAACCTCTTGTTTTGTAGGCTTGTTTGCAATTTATTCCATCTTATCTCCACTATCTAAGAATGTTTGCAAAACCTCTAAAATATGTGGGTTATTATTTGTTACCTCCTTTTCTCCTTGTTTCTCTGTCTCGGCCTCAGTTGTTTGAATAGGTGGTTGCATGCCTGTGTCTTCCAGCTTATTTTGATCCTCGGCATCCAAATTGTTGTTATCTCCAAGTGTAGTGTCAATGGGACTGTCTGTTGTGAGATCTAAAGTTTGCACATTGTTTGTTTTCTCTTCCAGTTCCATCTCAGTTTATGTCTAATCCGTAGCAATTTGGTCTTCCATTTCCTTCGGCTTTGAGGTGCCTTCACCTTTCTTATCTTCCTTCTTGGTCAATAGCCCAAAATTTTCCTACCAAATTATAGTGCTCTATTGTACTACACCTTCAACATCATTTTTCAATATTGCATAGGCTCGTTGTTTAGTAATAAACTTCCTTTTATATTGTTCAATAAATTTGGCCATCTGTTTCTTGGTTAAATTAGGAATGACCTTAGCTAACATCCCTTCCCTTATCTGTCTTTCAGTCATTAATGCATATTGCCACTTTTGTGATAGAATATCATAAAGTTATGTGGGGATGAGGTCTCCTATCTCTACAAGTATCATCTTGAATATACCCATCATATCTAATAGTGCTTCCTGAATCTTATGCTTATTTGCTATTCTTTGCTTCTCATACTTGATAAATTTAAATCCTGCTAATCCAACATTACTTCTTATGTTCTTGCATACCTCATCAATATTGGTCAATGGTTTATGTGATGCTATAGGTATGTTGCTAGGTTCATCTATATCCGTCTTCTCCTCATCATCTTCATCCTTCAAGATTAGTTTCCTCCGTGGTCTTTTCTTAAGTTGGCTCGACACAGCCTTTGTTTCAACTTGTTTTCTTTTCCTTGAATTGCTCTCTCCAACATTATTCTTTGTATATACTTTAGTTGTCTCAGCAAGAGATGAGACAGTTAATGCCCTTGTCCTAGGATGATTAGCAACATAAGGGGTAGCCTTAGATTTTTTTTGGCTTGGTTCAGTTACCTTGGCAACTACTGGCTTCTTTCCTTTGGCTTTCACAGTGATTTATTCTTCAGTTCACTCTCCTCTTCTTCACTAGGCATATCGTCTCCATGTCCTGTTGATAAACCCAAAGGTACATCCTCTATTTCTTCATCACTTATTATTCCAACCATTTTATTCAGATTATTTACAATCTTTTTCCTTTTCCTCTCCATAGTGTCAGCCTTCAAATCCATAGAGATTTTGGACTTACCTTCCTCATAATTTCCAAAATGTCTGGCTGAACTGTCAATCTCCTCTGCTAGTAGAGCTTTTATAGCTGCAAAAGTCTCATCAATATTTACTTCATAAGGTAATGGCCTTAGCCATGATACCCTCGGCACTACTGCTTGCACATAGGTAAAATCTATATCCACTAGGAAACAAATCTCCTCATAGTGTTTCTCAACTAGTGATCTGGGAACTCTGCTTCTCAGTCTCATATTTTTCTTGAATTCCTATTATATTATCAAAATTACCATGTAATTTCTCAATAAATGCATTGATCTTCTATGTAATTGGTTGGTCTGTCTTCCATACAATATCTCCAAAAGTAGGAAATATCTTCTGTACATAGAAAAATATGCAAACTAGTAGAGAATCGAACTTACATATTGAGTTCTTTGCCTTTCGGATTGAAGAAAGGTTCTCGGCCAACTGTGTCAACTGAAGCTCAGCAAAGTCATATGTATGGTCCTTCTTCACAATATTCCAAGCTTGGTCGACTGTAATACATGAGACACTGTCTAGTTATCTTGACTGATAGAACTTGTGAGCAATAACCCTAACTACAAAATCAAGCTCCAAATCCTTGATTGTTGAGATTGTCATTCCTCTTTTATTCCAAACTGCTCCGGTGTATTCTTCTATATTTTTCTTACTCTGACATCTCATGGTTCTCTTCTTGTTGATAGTTGGATAGCTAGTTACCCTTTGGATGATCTCCTTTGTAATCCTAACTAGTCCATTATCCAGCCATATGTTCATGTCATGTACGCGGCTAAGAACAATCTTGATCCATTCCATTTTGAAGTCCATCGGGAAAACTAGGGCACGAGTTAACCCTCTCTCAGCTAAATGTTTATACTCATCTTTTAGGACTCTGTCCACACAAAATTTGTTGTAGGATTCCCTTACCTCATGATCTCCAATTTTTCTTACTTTGCACATATAACACGATCTAACATCATGAGTCATAAGCACCTTGGGTGGAATCGATGATAGGGCTCCAGTTAGATCACCCTGGATGACACATGCTTTTAGGAACTGCCCTAAAATTTGGAGGTGCACAGGTGTCACTCCTAACCAATTGAACTTTTCTCAACTCCTTCTCCATACTCTTAGCTATTGCGGAAGAACTTGCAGCCATGATTTCCAAAAGTAGGGTTTTAAAGATGACGAACAAAGTACCTTGGCAGATATCAAAATTTGCACTATTCACTCAAGATTTCCGATGACATGCTTTAGAAATATTTGTTGAAATCAAGTTCTCAAATGCTCAATCACTCCGTAAAATCCTCAATCGCATGGTGAAAATGAAAATGAATGGTTCTTCCCTTTATATAAATTTCAACGGTTGAAATTAGGTTAGCATTAAATGTTCTATCCATTGAGTGAGTGTCATACAGTTGTCCTTGGATGAATCACAAAACTCACCTATCTCTCAGTCACAAAACTTACTCGGTCATTATACCAGCTCAACATACACTAGAGAACTCGGTCTTAGTGCACAATAAGACTGTTGCTCGACACCTATAGTGCATATTGACTTTTCTTGGTACATATCTTAAAATGTGTCCTGATGCATCTTTACATATGCAGATATGGACTTTTGCACTTTTATATGTTAGGAACTGATGAAAGATGTGAAATATAAATACAGTTCCTCACATACCTCATTTGCTTAGTTGGAGATGGTGTGATCACCTGATCCATTGGATTGGGTGACCTCGACAGTAGTAGCTTTACTATTGCCTGATTCCTCTTTTCTTATCCATGTCTGGTTCATCTATTCTCTAATCTGCTCAATAGTAAGAGCAGGTACCCTTGTTTTGCAATCTCTCCTAGTATGACCAATTTTTAGACAACTATAACAAACTAGGCTTCCATTCATCCAACTCTTAGATTTTCCTCTGAAATGTGTCTTTATGCATTTTTCTGGAACATGTCCATACTCACCACAGTAATGACAACTATGCCAAGTGTTGTAATCCCAATTATAAGTGTTTCTTTTCCTATGTTCTTTTTCTTGTTTCTTTGATGTCCATTTTTGTTTAGCATTAGATCTACAATCTTGTGCTCTATGTCCAAATTTCTTACATTTGTAACAATTCCCATTGAATCTAGGTGTGGGAGATGCATTACTTTCATTTTCCCAACATTCATGTGCCTGATGTCCATACTTCTTACAATTAAAGCAATAACCATTGAACTTAGTTTTAGGATTGTACTTACCATTCATGCTTTGACAGATATTTGTTGTGTGTCCTAGTTTTCCACAGTGGTAGCATACAAGCTTGTTGTTCTTTGTCTTTGCATTCTTTCTTTCACCAGTCTTAGATGATTCTCCTTTCTCAAAAGATGTCTGTTGTTCAGAATGACCTAATCCAGAAGAGTCTTTAGATCTTCTTGATGCTTCCATCAGATTTTCAAAATAATTCAAAGCTTCATTTGGTTTATTCAATCTCTCATTAAGTTCTTTCTCAGATATCAATTCATCTTTTAATTGACTATTCTCAGATCTCAGATTCACAATTTCCATGTCTTTCCTGCTGATCTCCTGATTCACAAGTAGCAGTTGATTCACCATGTCAACCTGATTGTTTGTCATCATTTGTACATCATGTGTCCTTTCATCAAGTCTGATAGTCATCACTCTTTTGTCTTCTTCATCCATAGCTTTTTCATCTTCATCTTTTTTCTTTTGTTCCACTACTTCACATAGTCTTACTGTTTGCATTTCTTGCTCTCTTTTCAGATTTCTAACTTCTTCACACAATGTATTGTTCCTTTCCAGTAGATCTGAAATTGTTGCATCGCTCTTAGTAGAGTTTCCATTCTAAAATAGATTTGCAGTGTCTTCTTCCTGATAATGAGTGTCATTCATTTGTTTGGCCAAATCTTTCCTTGTTAGCAGGGACTTCTTCAATTCCTGTCTTTCTATCTCAAGATGATGTAATGCTAGATGAATATCAATCTTTTGATTCTCAATAACTTTACCCAATTTGTAAACCTCCATCTCAAGATTTGAATTCTCAAGCTGATTAAAACCTTTTTGTTGGAGAACTGTCCTCTGATACCAATTGTTGGAAATACAAGATGGGAAAGCAAGATACCGAGAGGGGGGGGGGGGGGAATCAGATCTTATAACTTTTANCTCTGATACCAATTGTTGGAAATACAAGATGGGAAAGCAAGATACCGAGAGGGGGGGGGGGGTGAATCAGATCTTATAACTTTTAACTCTTAAAACAAACTAATCTACAACCATATCATAAATGTAATTGATCTATCAACTAGTAGCATCCATAACATAAAATAAGTAACTCAAGACACAGAATTTGGTAACCCAGAAACCCAATAAGGTAAAACTCAAGTGGGGATGACACCCACAAAAATCTTCACTACTATAGAAATAAAGTGTGCTGTTAGGGCTACAAAGTTTGATCATAATTTGTAATCTACCTGATTAAAGGTCTACTTGGTTAAGAGCTACAGATCATTACAATCTACCTTGTAAAAGGGTTTAAAATTACAATAAATTAAGCACTCAGCTAAGAGGTTTAGAAAGGTCTACTAGAACCACTCTGTCAAGAGATTTCACTTGATACACTTGTTAGAATGTCTCAAGATTTGATCCTACAATATGAAATTAGATGCTGATGATGGATCTCCTCTTTTCAATACCTTCTCTGATCTAATAATCTGATATAACTTTACTCTGCTGCTCACTGCTTTGTTGCTCTGTTAGATCTATGCTTCTTAACTCAAAATAACCCTTCTCATATCTCTTGCACACACACACACACACACACACCTTCTCTGAAATTAGGGTAAGAAGCAATCTTATATACCTTACGGATCTGGCAATGAGAGCTAGATCAAGATCAAACACTTATGCCACTTGGGCATTCCAATTTTTTGATTGGCTCTATGCCACGTATTGGATCAAATGATTTAATGCATAATTAACTCCATTGAAAACATTAAATAACCAAACAAGTCAGCTCAAAATAGTTTACCTTCAGGTTTGTGCCATTCCTGACATGTATGAAAAAACTATCTTGCGTGACATATGAAGACTCTTGCGCTCGGCATGAACTGATCAACTTCACTCGACTTCTATGTAACGCAACAACTACTATCTGCTTGGCCTATACTGGATAGCTCAGTCACAGTGATGACCGACTATCCTACCTAGATAAATGACTAAGTATGGGACACTAATGATCAACAAAACTTAGAGATCAACACTTCTACCAAATCTAACACTACTTCAACAACATATCAGTTTAGCAAGACAACTGATAGCCACCCTCAATATGTTTGTAGCAGACAACATCTACGACATGCATTCAAGGATCACATTCAAGCACATGGCTCTAGACAACCTGAAGGAACAATGGGAGAGGATGATGGAGGACATAAAGTCCTCACACTCTCACATTTTTGATAAGCTATAAGGTATACACCTTTGCCCTTAATATAAAAAAGGAGGAAAATAATGATATGTACAGATAGCAAACTATACAGTACAGAAAAAGAACAAAAAAAGGGGAGTATAATGATATACCGACATATACATAGGGGGAGTCATGGAATGACTAAGGAATATATGTGATGTACATACTAAGCATTTTGTTAGTGTTTTGCACATATCAGTTTCTGATACTAATGTCAAAGGGGTAGATTGATGACATTATTTTTACATTAGTATGCAAAGAACACTTTCAGTAAAAATACACTGAAAGACAAGTCAAAGAGAAAACCAAAAATATAGATATCAGAGATCACCAAAAACTGCTAAGCACAAAGAAAATTAATGACATAGTTTTGTGTGTAAACCAAAAATGCAAAGTGGAAAGGATAAAGAGGAACCCAAAAGTGGAACTCAACGAGTAGGACAAAGTACAAATTGAGAGAATAGTTAAAGTGCAAACTGAGAGATAGTTCAAGAAAGGAACACTGAGAGAGTCTAATTGACTTTAGAGCATAACCGACTGACAGAAAGCAAAATTCAGTTGAAGCTCGCAAAAAGTGGATCTAACTTCGACATTAGATAAATAGTCTTATTCTATTTATAGAGTCTTAATTTGTTTTAAAACCATTCCTTTAGGGACAAGATGTTAGAGTAGTCATATTATAGCTAATAATTAAATTATTTAATTATTAGTCTATTCTACTCTTTGCTTAAGTTATACTTAGGCAGCTTATTAGTCTTTAGGGTTTTCCCCTTTAGGGTTTCGGTATCCTTTTATAAGGACTCACCGCTTTGTATTTCATTAAGGAGAAGGAGATTGTATTGTATTCATTATTGTTGATAATATAGAAGTTTTATTCTTTCAACATGGATCTGATATCTCTAGCTTTTTGGCTGCCATAGCTCTCTGTTCTTCTCTCTTCTGTCTTTGCTTCTAGTTTGTGACAGTCTTGCATGCAGGTGTTCTTGGGTGGATTTGTTTTTCTCAAATCTAACATGGTATCAGAGCAATCCTGCAGCTGGCTGTTCATTCTTTGATTGAAGCAAGCGAGGGTTTGTAGAATCACCAGTCTTTTCTGGCATTTTTCTTTGGTTCTGGGGGGTCTTTATTTTTTGGGGCACTTTGGACCAAAACTAACCTCACGGTTGTGTCTAGAAGGCCTAAAAACCCCAGAATCTATATAAGGCATGTTCGATTTGGACACCGGAGCCTTGGGGAGAAATTTATTGGCCTATTACGGTCGTACGGGCATGAGAAACGAGGCAGGATTGAAATTTTTTTTCAAAAAAATAAAAAAAAATGCTTAAAAAAATGCAGTCAGTGTTTTTTTTAGGGTGCCGCTGTTGCACCACCGCCACCGGCTGCGGGCACCTCCGACAGGGGCCCCCGCCGGCCCCAGCTCCACCGGCCCGTGCTCTCTCCAGAACCTGCCGCTCCGCCAGCCTCTGACCCCCGCCGCCTGACTCCTCCAGCCCCCGCCGCCCTCTGCGGCCGCCACCTCCCGACCCTTCGCCGGTCTTCCCTACGCGCAACCCCGCCACCCCGCCGGCCCTAGCTGCTCCGCCGGCCCCGCCTCCGCGCCGCTCTACCGCCGCCTAGCTGGCTTTAGCCCCAGCGGGCCTTATTTGCATGGAAGCTGGTCATATGCCAGACCAGGGGCTTTGGCCCAGCTCCCTGAGTGCGCCATGCACCTGGGGGCCCACTTTTTTCTAGCCCTAGGGGCTTAAACTCTTTTTTGAGGCCTTTCTGACCCTCCGGGACTGTTTTTACTCTATCTTGAGCATCCGGGGGTATTTTTTTGACTTCCATATACTGTCGAAAAGCTCTTTCCAAGAACTTTCTAATGATGGTAGTTAGAGTTTTAGGTTCTGCCATTTTGATAGCATTTTTTGCTGTTGAATTCTGATATTTGTTTTTGCCTTCCGGGAGCCATATCTGGCTCATCCGGAGTCCATTTTTGGCAAACCAGATATCGTCAGAAAGCTAGTTCAGTGAATTATTCAGTGGTAGGGGTATTTTTTCTATATTTTTCTCTAGGTTTTTTCTCCTTTGAGTTTGGCTATTTTTGCACTCTGGTGGAGTGCTTGGGTTCTACAGGTCCTGGGATCTCCTATTCTGATTTTCTAGCTCACTCTTCTTTCTATCTTCTGAGCTTATATGCTTCTCCACTATTGCATCTTTATTCTGTAAATGCACTAAGATAAAGTGCCTACTTTTGCATTTCTAGGATCTTGTACACCTTGTGTATTTTTGTATTCGCACTCTGTTATAAAGTGCCATGGGGGGTTATGATGATTATGCCATTTTAGGCGCATCCACCTTTGTCAAGTGAGCATACCTTCCATGACATTAGCCCATGTTGTGTGTCGGTGACACTGCTCTTTATCCTGTGTTTGTACTTCTATTACACTATTGGTGTTCCTGGTTCTACTTTCTGCAGATATTTCTAGCATTGCATTTCAGTGTTCCTGTCACCTCTCCCGATTCAACATTATGGGGGGGTTCACCTGTTGGTTCTATTGCTTCCTGATTTGATTGATCAGCTCTTCAGACATTGTCTTCTCTACCTGGTCATGCACTTCAGTGGGGGTTCTAGCAGTTTCTTCTGACAGAGTTTACAGCTTCATGCTTTGGAGATGCTTCCTGCTCTTTCTTGTTCCTTTCTTTGGGACATCTTTTCCCTAGATTGGAGGCTCAATTTCTTTCATCTATTTTATTTCTTATACTTGGGTACCTGATCAGGCCTTGTTGTCAGGACCCATCTTTCCTACTTTCATGCATCTGTTAGTCTTTAGCTGTTTTGCTTCTCCCTAAGTTACACTTAAGGGGGGGTGTTAGAGTAGTCATATTATAGCTAATAATTAAATCATTTAATTATTAGTCTATTCTACTCTTTGCTTAAGTTATACTTAGATAGCTTATTAGTCTTTAGGGTTTTCCCCTTTAGGGTTTTGGTATCTTTTTATAAGGACTCACCGCTTTGTATTTCATTAAGGAGAAGGAGATTATATTGTATTCATTATTGTTGATAATATAGAAGTTTTATTCTTTCAACATGGATCTGATGTCTCTGGCTTTTTGGCCGCCATAGCTCTCTGTTCTTCTCTCTTCTATCTTTGCTTCTAGTTTGTGACAGTCTTGCATGCAGGTGTTCTTGGGTGGATTTGTTTTTCTCAAATCTAACACAAGAAACATTATTGTAAGTGTTTTAATCAATCTAACTAGTTTAAAACACATATATTAGGAGATCAAGGTCAAGTTGTGAACTTGTGATCTTAGAGTTAATATTGTTTTACGTGAAACTTGATTAGGTCAATCTATCTTATAAATATATGTTGTAATAATTCATTATAAATGATGTGAGAATGGATGAGAGGATGAACGAATCCCACAATCACATCTATGGATCAGACTGGAAGTTTCAAGAACCAGAATAAAAAAAGGTGAATTTAGTTAGCAAGAACTAAGAACAGAGGCTACCGAGCAACAAAGGTATTATTCAATCACAATAGGTGATATACTTATACATGTAATCTTAAATGTATCTATAATTAGCAATAGGAGATTGCATACACTAGGTCAAAGTGTAATTTTCTTACATTCTAACAAGTGAAGCAAAGTGTAAAAATCCTTTCAAGGAAGGTGGATTTAACCATCCAATTGTAAATCTCTTAACCAAGTGCAAACTAAAAAGTGTTGCTAAATCTCGTTACAAAGTAGACTTTAAAAGGTCTCCACAGATACTCCTAACAGGGTAGATCATTAGAAGTGATCAAATTTTAAGCCTTAACTGACCCCTTCCAATCTACAGATAGTGAAGAATTTGTGGGTGCCATCCCCATCGCAGTTTTTACTTCCTAACAAAAGTTTTCTGTGTTATCATATCTTGTGTTATGTGTCAATTACTTTCATGAATGTTTACATGTTTGATTAAGTTTATGAATTATAAATCTTACATCAAGATAGCATAGAATTGATGGTTGGATAAACAATTGATTACCTAAAGGATAAAGGTTAAAAGATACAAAAGTTTTAGAGGTACTGATTCACCCCTCCGCTCTCAGTACACACTTCCATTAATTCCAATAGTTTTTTGATCCAAACAATGTTCACACAATTCATGGCAGAAGCAACATATTCTACCTCGGCAATAGACTGTGAAATACAACTCTTCTTCTTGCTTAGCCATGTGACTAATCTTTCAGCTAGAAAGAATGCTCCTCCACTAGTACTTTTCCTATCATCAATATTTCCAGTGCAATCTACATCAGTGTAGACTTGTAGACAAAAGTACCTCCTTTCTTGTACAATAAACCAAAATCTTCAGTGCCTTTCAGATATCTAAAAATTCTCTTAACCACAAACATATGTGTTTCCATAGGATTAGAATAAAATCTTGCAATAACCCCAACAACATGTTCTATATAAGGTCTTTTGTGAATAACATACTGTAATTTACCAATCATTGATCAGTAAAGAGTATTATCCACCTCTTCTGTCTCATCTTCTTTTGACAATTTACATCTTGTGACCATCGATGTTCCAATAGGCTTGGAATCTTCCATACCAAAAGTTGTGAGGATCTCTTTGATATACTTAGCTTGTGTAATATATATCCCTTCTACAACTTGTTGTATCTATAGACCTAGAAAGAACTTAATCTCTCCAATCATTGAATTTTCAAATTCTTTTCCCATTTCATCAGAAAATGCCTTACATAAGGTGTTATTTCCTCCAAAAATAATATCATCAACAAAAATTTCAGCAATCAAAACCTTTTTGTCACCGTCACACTTCAAATAAATATTATTGTTATCACTTATTATTTGAAATCCTATTTTGATTAGATAAGAGTGTAATCTCTCATACCATGGTCGGGGTGCTTACTTCAAACCGTAAAGAGATTTGTGTAATTTACATACCTTTTTCCTATTTGTTCTCTCAATGAATCCTTTAGGCTGCTCAATGTAAACTTCTTCTTCCAGTATCCCATTCAAAAATGTATATTTGACATCCATTTGATAAAATTTGAATCCTTTATAAGCCGCATAAGCTAGAAGTATTCTAACTCCTTCCAAGCTAGAAATGGGTACAAAAGGCTCTCCATAATAATACCTTCTTCTTGTGCATAACCTTTGCAAACCAATCTAGCTTTGTTTTTGATAACTTCTCCACTCTCATTCAGCTTGTTTCTAAAAATCCATTTAGTACCAATAACATTTTTATCCTTTGGCCTAGGTACTAAAGTCCATGTACTACTCTTTCCAATCTAATCAAACTCTTCTTTCATTACTTTCATCCAATATTCATTATCTAGTGCATCTTTAACTTCTTTGGCTCAAATGTAGATATCAAACATGTATTATCTCTTACCTCGCTTCTTTTCATCACTCCAACATATTTAGTTCCAATAATCTTACTCGGGGAGTGGTGCCTCCTCACATACTTTGCTAAAATAGGATTGGTAGGTCTCAGTGCTTCATCCTCATCTTTCAGTTGTAGAGAAATACATTCAGCTTCCTCCTCGGTAGGTTCTCTCGGTAAGGTGTAAGGAACATCAAGTTGCACATATACAAGCTTATGATAATATTCAGGTTCCTTTTTTCTTTCTTCATCATTCTTTTCTGCAAACTCATCAATTCTCACACTTGCACTTTCCACCATTTTGTTAGTAATTTTATTCAAACACTTATAGGCTTTACTCCTTGTAGAATATCCTAAGAATATCCCTTCATCCCCTTTAGAATCAAACTTTCCTTATCTAGAATCTTTCAAGATATAATATCTACTTTCAAAAAATTTTAAATAACCCACGTTAGGTTTGTGTTCATACCATATTTCATAAGGTGTTTTGTTGGTACTTTTCTTGATTTGTACTCGATTCAATTTGTAAACAGCAGTACTGACTTCTTCTCTCCAAAAGTTATGTGAAATACATTTCTCAATCATTAGTGTCCTTCCACAATAAACGATAGATCTATTTCTTCTCTCAATAATACCATTATGTTGTGGTGTCCTAGGTGTTGACATATGTCTCTTAATTCCATTTTCATTACAAAATGGTGTAAAGTCATCAGATGTAAACTCACCTCCTCTATCAGATCTTAGACATTTTAGTTATCTTCATGTTTCTTTCTCAACTCTTTCCTTGTACCACTTAAACATTTGAAATGTACCAGATTTTGATTTTAAAAACATTACAAACATCATTCTAGAATAATCATCCACAAATAAAATAAAATATCTTTCTCCATTTTAACTTTGAGTTCTCATGGGTCTACATAAATCAGTATGCACTAAATTCAAAATTCCTTGTGTAACATAAGTCTTTCTTGAAAAACTAGATATAGTCATCTTACCCATTTGACATTCTCTACACAACATTATAAGGTTTCTCTAATCTCAGTAGTCCTTTGACTCTATTATTTTTACTCACTTTGATCAATTTGTCAAAATTAACGTGACAAAGCCTTTTGTGCCATAACAAAACATCTTCAACTTTAGCAAACATGTAGCTCTTCATAGAAGTATCAAGATAAAATAAATTACCTTTAGATTGTTCTCTAGTAGCAATCGTACTCTCCTTATTATAAAAAATTTCACACTTTCATGTTTAAATTCCAGTCAGCGACCTATGTTATTTAACTATGTAACACTCAATAGTGTAGAAGTTGAGAAATCCAAATTCACAGATCGCCAAGAACACCTGCATGAAAATAACTTGTTGCTGAAAGGAAACTAGAGAGACAAAAGCAAAGGCTTGGAAAATCTCAGCGGAGTGAGAGAAAAATCTATTCCAAGATAATTAAAAATAATTACAAGAGTTTAACCTATAAGGTGAATGAAAATCCTAAAAGGTAAAAGCTAGGTTGCGCAATATAATTAATATAAAATATTAATTATATGCACCTAAGAGACAGCTTAAGTGAAAATAGAGTACATTGACATGAGACCAAGCCTCCTCAGGATTCATATGTCGAATTGCCTTGTGAGGCATTCAATTCTGAATATAGTTGGCACAATTTACTTCCTCTGCCCAAAAAGATGAATCCATGGACCTAGATTGAATCATACAATTAGCCATCTCCCAAAGTGTTCTGTTCTTTCTCTCTGCCACACCATTCTAATGAGGGGTGTAGGGAACTAAAAACTGATGCTGAAGACCATGTTCAGAGCAAAAATCCCTGAAAGCTTGGTTCACATACTCCCCCCCATTATCTGTGCATATCCACTGAATTGAAAGACCATATTGCTTCTCCACAAATATCTTAAAGACCCGAAATGAATCAAAGACATCAGACTTGTACTTCAAAAAGTACACCCATGTGCACTTGGAGAAGTCATCAATGAAAGTAAGCACATATCTAGCACTAGAAAAAGGATTAGGAAATGACATGAGGTCACTATGAATCAACTCCAATGGTGCCAAAGCACGAGTAGCTCATCCATGAGAAAAATGATCCTTATGTTGTTTGCCAAGAACACAACCCTGACAAACTCTATCAGTGCAAGTAATCCGTGGAAGCCCAAGAACAAGTGCCTATATGCTCATCTGCTGAAGATATCTATAATTGACATGGCCCAAATGCTCATGCCAAAGTCTACTCACTGAATCTGCATGTGCTATAAGATAGGAACCTGTGCCAGTAGAAGACTCAAATCCATCAAATCTGTATAGGCGGGATGCAGTGTCAACACTTCCAGTAGCCACTATCAAATCAAAATTGTGTAAGTCCCAAATAACCACATCATGTGGTGAGAACTCAATTTTCTTACCAAAGCCAGAGTGGCAAATTTGATAGATAGATAATAGGTTCATCGAAATGTCAGGGACAAAAAGAACATCCTTAAGAGAACCCCCAGCTAATGCAACAAAACCAGAACCCAAAATAGAAAGATGAGATGAGTTCCCAATAGCAATCTGTGAAGTAGCACAAGGAGAAAGTGAGGTGACCAATTTCTGAGTGTGAGTCATGTGGTGAGAGGCACCAGAATCAAGAATCCAGGTGGGCCCAGAAGTCGTTGCTCATGCCGTAAGAGCATGACCTTTCCCTGCAGGGGAGGATGTGGACTAAGGAGCTAAAATGTGATGCTCCTGCATGGTTTCCTCTAAATCCCCCAAACATTTCCAACACCTAGAAATAGGATGTCCATCCTTTCCACAAAAGCTACAGGTCTCAACTGATTTCTTCTTAGTCTTGGAGGTAGACTCTGTAAAATTTGAAAAATATTTACCCTTGGGAGGGTTAGCTGGAGGTTTTGAATCAACTTTCTGTGCAGGTTTGGAGGAATAATCATTTCCTGCTAAATATTTCTTCGGTTTGGCTTTCTATTTTGGTTTCCCCTGTGAAGATTGATCAACCGATGCTTGGCTAGAAGAGCCAGAAGCATCCATCTATTGGATCTTTGCCTGTTCCCATGTCAACTGATCACAAAATGTCTCAAATGAAGGCATGGTGTGTCTGGCACCCAAAGCATCCATGGTGGAGTAGAAAGTGGAAGAGAAGATGTGATACTGTCCTCTCAACTTTGAGAGTATCAAGAAGATAAACTCATCATCTGTCTTGTTTCTCCCACATCCCTGCAAAATTGAGCACACAGATTTGAATTTCATCAAGAATTCCTCCATAGTGGGAAAGCTGGTAGGAGTCAAAGTGGTCAGCTCTACATCAAGCTGTAGTGCCCGAAACTCATTCACTGTGCCAAAAAAATCTAAAAACTTGCCACAAATGGCACTAGGAGTTGTCAAACCATCTAGGTGAAAAAGGAGACTGTCAGAGATGTTTAGTGCAATCAAGCCTATGGCTTCATCCATTTTGTTTCTGTGCTGAAGAACCTCAAAAGGGCGCTGCAGGATAGGTTGGTGTTCATCTAGACATGACCATAAGCCACGCAACATGAGTAGCCTGTTCATGTGTGCTTTCTAAGTGTGATAATTGTGTGGTGTCAGCTGGGCCACTGAGGGGTCTGACATTGAGAGAATAAGTAGACGAAATTAGAAGGGTCATTTTTGAATTAAAGTATAGAAAGAAAATGCACCCACCACAATGTATAATTCTAACCCCCGTACAACAAAGAAACAATTATTGAAAGCATAAAAAATGAGAAGAAAACCTGGACACCAGATGCAGAGAGGGAGAAAATGGAAGCCTCTACTTCAATGCCAAAAATGAGAGCTCAAACAACCGAATTAGCAAATGAGACCAACATTATCATGTCCAAATTGGAAACACCTTTCTAATGATATTTCATTTTCTAAAAACGGACACTGTATGCACAAGTTACGACTGAAAAATTAACTACTCCTCCAAAAATGAGCTCGCTAGAAGAAACTAGTCATGACAAACAATTTGATGGTCAAATGACTGTCACAAAGCACTGGAAAAAATTTGACAGCCATCGGTACGTCATGGGCCAATCGCCGGAAAATATTTTCCATTCGCTAGAAAAATGAAATTTTGGCCAGAAAATTTGAAATTTCTGCTGGAAAAAAAATACCATCAGGTGACATCAGTGATGACATCACCTGTGTTGTAGCGGTGGTGGGCCGGTGGCTGTTATTGGCGGCGGTGGCAGCCGGGTTGCTCCCGGGCGGTTCCCAGGCGGTAGCACCGGTGGCCGGTAGGGGGCCAGGCACGGGCCGGGCCGGGCCAGGGTGGTGCCAGGGTGGTGTGGCAGTGGCCGCATCGACTGTGTCACACTACACCCTTGAAAACCTAAAAAAAAATGTTTTTTTTATTTTTTTCTTGATTTTCGTGTCGTACGGCCTAGGAGTGAGAAATTTGTTATTAGGGGTCACTGTGGCCAAAACAAATAGAATTTATATGATTTTTGACTCTCTCGGGCCTTTTGAGCGCAATGGTGGAGTCTAGTTTGGCTCAAAGTACTCCAAAAAATAGTGCCTCCTCTAAAATGAAGAAAAAAACCCTAGAGAAGCTGTGGCTTTCGTCTTCGAATCATGGCTTCAAAACCCTCAGACCAGGCAGCAGCAGGGAAGCTCTAATACCATGTAGAAGTTAAGAAATTGAATTTCACAGATCGCTAAGAACACCTACAATGAAATAACCTGTTGCTAAAAGGAAACCGAAGAGACAAAAACAAAGGCTTGGAAAATCTCAGTGGAGTGAGAGAAAACTCTTTTCCAAGATAATTAAAAATAATTACAAGAGTTCAACTTATAAGGTGAACAAAAACCCTAAAAGGTAAAAGCTAGGTTGCACAATATATTTAATATAAAATATTAATTATATGCACCTAAGAGACAACTTAAGTGAAAATAGAGTACATAGACAACTTAATAATTAAACCAACATGATCTAATTAATAAGTGAAGATAAATAGATACTCTAACAAATAGATTATACTTTAAGTCTTCAACCCAATAAACATCATCACATCTTGTGTTATTTAGTAGAATTATAGAACTTTTCCTTTCATAGAGTAAGGAGCATCGTTACCAAATCTAACAAATCCTCCATCATGCTTCTCCAAGGAAATAAACTTAAGTGTGTCACCAATCATGTGATGTGAACAACCACTATCTATAATCCATGTTTCATTCTTACTTACTTGTGATATTAGGGCTCTTGGTTCTTCTTTATTTTATCCATCATAATTGTCTTTAATAGTAACATACACAACTTCTTCACCATCATTGTCATCTGAATCATCATCAATTAATCCTTCATTATAAATATGACAAGATTTCTTACCTTTATTTTGGTAGTCTTTGAATGTCCTGAATATATTCTCTCTTTTGTCCTTATCTATGTTATCTTTCTTCTCCTCATTATCTTTCTCAGTGTTGTTGGCTGCAATATGATCAATCTTGTTACAATAAAAAAATTTCATGAGTAACTTACCTCGATATCTTCCTTTGCCTCTTTGTATCCTTCTAGCCAACAAAGCTTCAAAATCTCTCTCGTTCTCTTCATCTTCAACAAATAATTCTTCCAAACCACTCTAACAACTATAAAATCTCTCACTAGCACTGTTCACATATTCATCACTAGGTCTAGAGTCCTTATAACTTCCAATCTTCAAAGATGACTTAAATGTAGACTCAATCTTAGATGTAGCAGGTAGACTATTATCAAAATCATTAATCTCAAATGCAACCAACTTACTAATAGTAGCATCAAGTGAAATATTCATTTGAGGAATGGATCTCAAATCTTGTCTAGAAGATACTTGAATAGCATGATTTGGTTGTAGGGTTCTCTATATTATTCTTGTAACATCTTCTTCTATTATGGTTTCACTAGCTCCTTGGATAGAATTAAAAATCTCCTTAAATCTTTTGTTGTATTATATTATGTTTTCTCCTTCTTTCATTCTCATTGAATCAAATTTACGTCTCATACTTTATGTTTTTTCCTCCTGAACATGCTTATCTCCACCATAGGTCAAAATAATCTTATCCCACATTTGTTTAAAAGTAGTACATCCATCAAGTTCATCATATTCCTGGTCGATAAGTGTAGAAGAAATCTCAATCATGACTTGTGTGTGTTCTTTCTTCTATCTTTTCTCACTAATTGTCAAAGGTGAAGTTGTAGGTGCAACATATTCATTATCAATAAAATGAAGCCCATATTCTCCTATACCAGACACATGCAATCTCATTCTTCTTTTCTATGTAGAGAAATGTTCCCTATTCAAATTTGGTGCTTCCCTCTTATACATCTTTAGATCTTGTCTCAAGTCCTTTTAAACTTAACACTTCAGAGAACCAAGCTCTAATACCAATTGTTGGTCTACTGAGAGGGGGGTGGTGAATCAGACATAATCAAATTTAAATACTTAAAGCTTAGCTCACTGATTCACTTGGTAGAAGTGAATATAGTAATGACTACCTCACCAAATAAAATAATAACTTAAACAACCATACATCTCATAATATGCAAATCAATCATTCAAACTCAGTTAACACCAGATGTAACAAGGAAACCCAATAAGAGAAAACCTCTGTGGGAGTTGTGACCCACAATAAAAATGTACCCTTCTGAAGTGCACTTGGTTAAGAACTTATCATGTTAAAGATTACAAACACATTTTCTATATGTGACCCTGTTAAGGGATTTACCTCAAATCTGTTAAGAACTTCACCCTATTAGGAGTGGCTTTGTTAGATATCTTTAAACACTCTTTTTGAATGCCACCTACTTCTAGGATTTACAAATAAGACTTTTAAATCCACCCGGTTAAGATATTTTCTCTATTACAAATGCTATTAAGAAACAATAAAACTTTGATCTGTAAATATAGCAACTACCTTTGCTTGGGTTAGATCCTTTATACTCAAATGAATACTTGCTTCACATACTCCATTTATCTTTTCTCTAGACTATAGACTCTTCTCTTTCTACTTCTCTACTCTGCTTGGTAACTTCTATTCTTTAGCTTCTTCTTCTTCTTAATTCATCTCACCAAGATCTCTTCTCTCATTAGTTCTCAAACTTTATATAGACAAAATTTTTCCTCTTAATCTTCTTTCTTAGGTTTTTCATCATTTGCACTCAATCGTTCGATCATATTCTACACAAATCTTAGCTCGGTAAACCGTTTAACTTTTACCTCGTAACTTGAATTTTTTTTCTTGGAACTCTAATAATTAGGTTTAACCACTTAATATTCACCTTAGATCTTCGCATTGAATTTTCTCACTTGTAGATCTTCTAACAATCTTCCTTTAATCCTTATCAAAATCTAGACCATCATAACTTCATATTAAAATTGATCTTATCATCATTCTCAATCAATATCCTGTACTCGGTAACTTGCTTTGCAACTCGGTAACTAAATTCGTTCACTTCTCTATGCCTAACTCATTCTTGATGCTTGGTAACTCAAAACCGACTAACACACCTCTATACCAATTGACTCTGTCTAGCTCGGTAGAGTAACTCTTTTCAGTCATAATTTAACTCCTTGCAATCTCTGACTTAATCAATCAAATGTACCAACTTGATAACATCAAATATATAGTAGAAAATAACTATATCAACATTACTTTATCATTGTCTGATCTGTATTCATCACCCATTTACCTTCTACTTCTTATGATATGGTAACTCAATAAAAATTAGTAATCAATTGCTTGACATCAATGACAAAATAACAACTAATCTAACCATTTCTACAAACATGTATACCTATTATCACTCGATCTTCATCATCTCCATTAGTTGATTAACAAATATGATTGATATTATACCTTGGCACACACACACACACACACACACACACACACACACACACACATATATATATAAACATAACCTAGTAAATATATGTTTTTATCTTTTATACATGTATAGAAATTTAAAGATATCGAGTTATGGATGGTCAAAAGATGTTAAAACGAGGTGCTTTCCTAAAGTTGTAAGTTTCACTAGGGGACTATAAAACTAAATTTCTATGCTTCTGTTAGAAATGGTTAACAACTAATAGAAAATTAGGTTATAACTGGCAATTAATTAGGAGCTAGGTTTCTTTGGCTGACTACTTTTTTGTTTTTGTCTCTGCATAATCAGACATGCAAAGAAGTAATCAGGTTTTCTAGGAACATAGACAATCTTGAAGTTGGAAACAATCAACTAGGAAACACATGCATACTTTATTTTATTCCTGCATGGGCTTACTCCTATTATAGCGAGGTTTCAACCTTTTCATCCTTAGGCATCATAGACTTACTTCTATTCAGGCGAATTAGCCCTAATTTAAAAATAATGAGTAATTATGTATGAATTTATAATCATTAACAAAAATACAATCAATAATGATTGAGATATGCAACAAATCATAAAGTTATGGTCATTTATTGCATGGTTAGAACATAAGAGAGAATCTATCAAGGTACTATTTTGCTACTCTAAATTTAAGAAGGTCCTTTTAATAATTTTAGCTTTAAGATATATGTTTATGACCATTTGGTAGAAGTATAGTTGCTGCAAAAATTGTGTTTTATAGGAATCCAACGATTACAAGAAAAGCATAGACACATCTAAGAATCAACCCGAAAAACAACACGTGAATGAATATGTTTGTAAAATTGTTCTGATAAGAATTTATGTAAATTAAAACATATTTGTAATAAAGGAGGGTATGCCCTCAACAAGTCTATGTATGATCTGAACTTTATGTCTTGGGCAAGACTGTAGGTTTTCTTCTCCTTTCTTTCCTACCAGTGCCCGCAGTGAACGAAAAACTCTTATATTTTTTATTATTAATAAAATAATCTTGGCTTCGGCGTTTGCCTATTAAATAAAAGATTTCATTTTTAATTTAAAATTATATATATAGGTGTGGGTAAAATCATTGAAGGTTATAGAAATGAATATTAACCTTTTTTTTTTAGATTTTCTGAATTTCTATATTTAAATAAATGTATTTTTTTGAATTATTTATTTATTTATTTAGTTTTACACTAATAAATAATAAAAGAATATTTAATTCAAAACACATTTTAAATTAGTATTAAAAATAAAAAATAAATCAATTATTAAACAATTTTATTACAAGCATTATTATCGTTCTGATTTACAAAACTTATCAACTTTAAAACATAAATAATTAACAATTGCACATTGGTGTGCAATGGGTATGTCAAAGAGGTGTGGAAGGTCAATTGGGAAAAAAAATGGTTTATTTTTTTGCATAAATTTGTGTTGTACATGATGTTGATTGGTAGATCATTTAGCAAATGATGTTGTTTGTATGACAAATATATCAGCAGAGAAGTGGTAGTTTGATTTGAATCAATTGTGAATCTACTTATAGGGATCCAAACATGACTTGAATTAAACCTCTTAATGAAAAATATAGTAAAAATACATTACCAATGGGATCATGTTATGTTTGAGAGAGAGAGAGAGGGGGACGGGGCGAGGGGGGCACATGAGTTAGATATTGAGGATAGAGATAGAGATGGAGTAGGTGGAGATGGAGATGGAGGGGAAGGATATGGAGAGAAGGAGAGGGAGAGGTAAAGAATAAGATGAGAGAGGTGTTAATTAATTGATGAAGATACCATGGAGATGATGAAGACCAAGTGATACCAAGTATCATGATTGTATCAATGGTTAGATTAGTTGTTGTTTTGTCATTGATGTCAAGCAATTGGTTAATTGATTTTTATTATGTTACCACATCTTAAGAGGAGAAGATAAATGGGTGACAAATACAGATTAGATGATGATGAATTAATGATGATATAGTTGTTTTCTACTATATTTGATGTTATCAAATCGGTACAATTGATTGATTAAGTTAGAAATTGCAAAGAGTTAAAGTTATGACTGAAAGAGTTACTTTACAAAGCTAAACAAAGTCAGTCGGTAGAATTATATGTGAGTCGGCCACAGTTATTGAACACCAAGTGAAAGTCAAGCACCGAGCACCAAAGATGATTCAAACACTGAGCAGTGAATGAAGTCAATTACCGAGTTGTAAAGAAAGTTTTATCGAGTACATGATATTGATAATAAATGATGATAAGATCAAATTTAATGTGAAGTGATGATGAGCTGGATGAGGATATGAATTAAATGAATATTGTTAGAAGATCTATGAATGTGAAAATTTAGTGAGAAGATTTAAGACAAAGATCAAGCGGTTAAACCAAATTGTGAGAGTTCCAAGAAAAGTACAAGTTTCAAGGTAAAAGTGAAATGGTTTACCGAGTTGTGAATTATGAAGAAGATGATCGAACGAATGAGCGCAAGTGATGGAAATACAATTAAGGAGATTAAGAGGAAAAAGTATGTCTATATAAAGAATGACAAATATCAACAGAGTTGCAGTGGCTGGAAAATTGAATAGAGAAGAAGAAGAAGCTGAAGAACAACATTTACCGACCATAATAGAGAAATAGAGATTAAAGGATCTAAAGTTTGAGAAAGAGATCAATGGAGTATGAGATGCCAGTATTCAATTGAAAATAAATGATCTTACACAAGAAAATTTAGTTTCTATATTTATAGATCAAAGTTTACTATTGCTTATTAGTATTATTAATAGAGAAATCTCTTAAACGAGTGGATCTAACAGTCCTATTCCTAAAACCTAGACTTAGGTGACATTACAAAAGAGTGTTTAAAGAACTCTAATAGTGCCACTCCTAATAGGGTGAAGATCTTAACATATCTGAGTTAAATCCCCTAATAGGGTCACATTTAGCAAATGTGTTTTGTAATCTTTAACAGGATAAGTTCTTAACTAAGCGTACTTCAGAAGGGTACATTTCTATTATGGGACACAATTCCCACCAAGGTTTTTCCCAAATTGGGTTTCCTTGTTAAAACTGGTGTCAACTAATTTAATCTGATGTTGCTAAGTTTGTATGATTGATTTACATATATGAGATTTATTGTTGTTTAAGTTATTAAGTTATTTGGTGAATTGGTTGATTACTGTATTCAATGTTACCAAGTGAAGCAGAGAGTTTAGTTTTAAGTGTTTAAGTTTGATTTTTCTGATTCACCCCCCTCTCAGTGGACCAACAATAGTTTGTCTACTACATCTAAGATTGAATATGCATTTAAGTCTACCTTAAAGATAGGAAAAGCTAGGGAGGCTGCAGCTAGAGATGGATATTTGAGCAGTGCTAGTGAGAAATTTTATAGTTGTACTAAAGGTCTTGAAGATTTATTTAATGAATGTGATGAGAATGAAAGAGAATTTGAAGCTTTGTTGGCTAGAAGGCTACAAAGAGGTAAAGGCAAATACCGAGGTAAGTTACCTTTGAAATGTTTCAATTGTGGTTAAATTGGCCACTTTGCACCTAACTGTCCTGAGAAAGATAAGGAGGAAAAGAAAGATAAAAAAGATAAGGATAGAAGAGAAAACAAATTTAGGAGATTCAGAGACTACAAAAAAAGGTAATAAATCTTGTCATATTGTGAATAAAGGACAAAGTGATGATGATTATTTTGATAGTGATGATGGAAAATAAGTTATTTATGTTGCTATAAAAGATGGTTCTGATGAAGAATAACCAAGAGCCCTATTATCATAAGTAAGTGAGAATGAAACATGGATTATAGATAGTGGTTGTTCACATCACATGACTGGTGACACACTTAAGTTTATTTCCTTGGAAAAACAAGATGGGAGATTTGTTAGATTTGGTAATGATTCTCCATATCCTGTGAAAGGAAAAAGTTCTATAATTCTCCTTAATAACACAAGATGTGATGATGTTTATTGGGTTGAAGGATTCAAGTATAATCTGTTGAGTGTTGCAAAGTTAAATGATACAGGTCACCAAATGGAATTTCAATATAGAAAGGTGAAATTATTTGATGAGAAGGATAGTCTGATTTCTACTAGAGAACAATCTAAAGGTAATTTATTTTATCTTGATACTTCTATGAAGAGTTGCCTATTTTCTAAAGTTGAAGATGTTTGGTTATGGCACAAAAGGCTTTGTCATGTTAATTTTCACAACTTTATCAAAGTGAGTAAGAATAATAGAGTGAGAGGACTACCGAGATTAGAGAAACTTGAGAATTCTATGTGCAGATGTCAGATGGTTAAGATGACTAAATCTAGCTTTTCAATCAAGACTTATGTTACACAAGGAATTTTGGATTTAGTGCATATTGATTTATGTGGACCCATGAGAACTCAAAGTTATTATGGAGACATATATTTTATTTTATTTGTGGAGATTATTCTAGAATGATTTTTGTAATGTTTTTAAAATAAAATTCTGATGCATTTCAAATGTTCAAATGGTATAAGGCCCTAGTTGAAAAACAAACTTGAAGGCAATTGAAATGCATGAGATCAGATAGAGGAGGTGAGTTTACTTCTGATGAGTTTACATTGTTTTGTAATGAGAATAGAATTAAGAGATAGTTTTTAGCACCAAGGACACCACAAAAGAATGGTACTTCTAAGAGAAGAAATAGATCTATTGTAGATTGTGCTAGGACACTGATGATTAAAAAAGGAATTTCACAGAATTTTTGGAGAGAAGCCGTGAGTACTGTTGTTTATACATTGAACTGAGTACAAATGAAGAAAGGTACAAACAAGACACCTTATGAAATATGGTATGAACACAAACCTAATGCCGGTTACTTTACAATTTTTGGGAGCAAATGTTATATTCTGAAATATTCTAGAGAAGGAAAGTTTGATTCAAAAGGAGAAGAAGGGATATTCTTGGGATATTCTACAAGGAGTAAAGCTTACAAATTTTTGAACAAAGTTACTAACAAGATGGTGGAAAGTGCAAATGTAAGAATTGATGAATTTGCAGAAAGGAATGATGAAGATAGAAAGAAGGAACCTGTAGATTATGAGAAGTTTGTATATGTTCAACCTGATGTTTCTGATATCTTACCAAGAGCACCTACTAAGGAGGAAGATGAACAAGGAGCTCAACAAATGAATGTTGATATTGAAGAACTGAGAGCTTCCGAGCCTATTTTGGAAAAATATGTGAGGAGGAACCATTCCCTGAGCAAGATTATTGGAAATGAGGATGTTGAAGTGATGACCAGAAGCAAGGTAAAAGACAATACATTTTTGATATCTACATTTTAGCAAAAGAAAGTTAAAGAAGCTCTAGATAATGAAGATTGGATGAAAGCAATGAAAGAAGAGTATGATTAAATTGAGAAGAACAAGACATGGATATTAGTACCCAGACCTAAATACAAAAATGTTATAGGTACTAAATAGATTTTCAGAAACAAATTGAATGAGCATGGAAAAGTTATCAGAAATAAAGATGGATTGGTTTGTGTTAGTTGAAGTATTTTTTAGAGTTGCCATATGTTTGGTTTTTAAAATTTTATTTCAAACCATTGGCCTTGATCTTCCCTTGTAGGAAAATCCCTTTGTCTCTTGTCATAATCTTCCCAAATTTGATCCAAGTCCTTAGTGTTTTTCTTTTGATCTAAGCCTTCGTATTTTGCATGTCTAGAACTTTTGAACCTTTGGTCAGTCCTGAACTTTTGAACTGATTTGTACCTTTGTACAACTTTGAACCTAGTTCAAAGTGATTCAAAGTGGTTGAAACTAGTTTAAAATTTTGAAATGGTCCACGCAAGGCAAGTGGTGGAGTCCAGATGATGTACATGACAGTAATTGCTAAAACTTTTTAAAGTTGACAGAGAAGCGGGTTTTTCACATGATCATTGGTGACATCAATAATAAAGGGTTATTTTGTAAATAATTGAGGAGGTAATAATGGGAAGCCATCACCTGTACAAGTCATTAAATGTGAAGGTAAGTGGACATGCACCGTGAGGTCAGGCGCATAAATCTAAGAAAGGTTTATATGTGGGAAAGTAATGATTACTGAGTAAGGTAATTAAAGGTGAAAAGACATCTATTTATGGCAAGTCACCTTGATATATCTCATCGTACGATGATTTTGGTTGATATAATATTCCCGTAATATTTCTCTCATTAATTACACATCAATTTTGATATTTTAAAAGAGGCTCACATTCTGCATGATAAGTTCATTCTTGTTTAAGTGTAAGTTGTGAAGGGTGCTAAGCATATGATTTTGGTATTTTAGTAAGAGTGGTTTATGGTGAATCAAGGTAAATTTTGATAAACTCCCCCATTCAATTTTCAATTCTTAAGCTGTTTCTCCAAACTTGGTCTTGGTTTGTAGTTGTGAACATGAAGTCTTCTCTTCATTTTTTGTAAAATAGCATCAGTATGAATTACAAGGGTCCCCTGTTAACTGATAAAAATTTAAAAGGGGTCAATGTAGAAGTAATATGTACTAAATTATAGGAAAATGTAGAGGAAGCACATGTAAATGAAATTCTAGATAGTAGTTTACTACAAGCAACAAATTTTCCCCAAGATGCTATAACCCCTAAGTTGATCCAAGAATACGTGAATCACTATGATATTAAAGCTTGGTGTATCAGGGATAATGATGGTAAAATATTGCTTCCAATTTCTAGATATACTATGATGTTTGTTTTCAAAATCCCTAATGACTCTTTTGCTGATTTTACCCCTACTCAATCATATGCTAAATTCAGAGGCCTATGAGAAAAAACACTCATGTATTTCTCACAACTGGATGGAAACATTTCATAGTGGTGGGTCTCATCTTCCCAAGGGTTTGAGTAAAAATCATATGAAACCTCATGTCCACAACCTAATAGTCATGATACATAGAGTCAGAAGTTACCCTTAGGCTTTCTTGTTTGAAGATTTGATGTATCATTTTATTGACATCATTTTGGCAGGCAAATAATACTTAGACTAGGCCGAAATCATAGCTAGCTCCATGAGAGAATAATTAAAGTTAGCACAAACTATTAAGAAAGATTTATTTATGTTTTCCTATCTTTTATATTTCCTAGCTTGTACCCAAGATTTATCATCCTTAACCCATGAACCCTGGGATCAGAACGTCTTGATATATGACTATTGTCCTCTTCTGCAAAGAAATAAGGTTTTGACTGACTATAGGAAGGTTCATGATGTCTACTCTAGTAAACTGTGTTTTGAACTAGCTGGGATGAAAGAACATATGTTTTCACTTGAAGCCTTGTAGTTGGCACAAGTTTATGGTAGTGTGTTTATTTAGCTTCCTAGGTTCACCTACCTTATAGTGGGTGGTTTTGATGAAGAACCCCTAAAATTACCTAGGTTCACCCTAGACTACTTTGTACTAGTTGAGATTTTCTGGCACCTTGTGGTGGTGATAAAGAAATATCTGCTTGAGGATAAATGGATTAGTTTATTTCCTCTTAAACTTGTAAAACTCTCCTGTAAAAGTTTAGAGGATGCTATAAATATTGGAGTAGATTTGTGTGGGTTTGATTTCAAATTTTACCATGAGAGAAAGGATTTTGATAATAAGGGATTTGTTAGGAAATTCTTGGAGATGGAAGGTCATTTTATACCTTTATCTCACTTGGAAGACCATTGAGAAGATTGTCTAGATGAAAGAGGAGTTTAGGAAAAAGATAAATCCAGGTTGATGTTGACACAAATCATCGCATATCATTTGAAATTAGATGTTAAAGGAGTCTGTGAAGATGGTTCAGGGGTTGTTGAACCTGAGTATTTGAAACAATCAGGGGTGCCCTTATCTTCCATCAATTGGTCTAAACCAAAAGAAGATGATATCTTGTAGAGAACTACCCATGTCATTGAACTCTCTAAGAGATGACTTCAACATAAAAGTGGAATTGCGACACCTCACATTCAATCTGAAGATTCAACTCTAGAAGTTCCTTCCTCCCCTGACGCTAACATTATCTTTTCCATTGATTTTGTAAGTGGTAACAAGAGCTCCAAGACCTTGATTTCTGAACTACTTGAAAGTCAATCCATTGTACAATGGAAAAGGTCCAAGACTAGGCTCACAAATTAGGACAAAATGGCTTCTCAGAGACCAGTTCAGGTGAATCTTGATGTTGAGAAAGAACATGGCACAGGTTTGATGGGCAGTGAATCACAAGTACAATTAACCTTTGACAACATCTCCCATGTTGTAGATACCATGAGTACGCCAACAAAGGATGTAGGGAAAATTGAATTACCTCCTTCAGTAATTGATTGGATAACAAGTTCAGTGTGACAAGGCCATAGGCAAAGCCATGAATGAATAGGTGAATAGCGTACTAAAAAAGGAAAATATTTCTTACAACAATGTTCTGCTATTTTTAATGATGCTAATAAAGTGAAGTTAAACCTTAACTTATAGCTTGGAAGGTAGAGGAAAGAAAATGGTCTGCAATGGTTGCACAGATCATAGATGTAGAGTTATACGACATAGAGAAGTTCCTGATGGAGAACTCTCTTATCAACAGATGTTAGCATATTGTATGTAGTAAAAGAAAATGCAAACTGGAGATGCTCTATATACAAATGAACCATCACCGAAGTGTGAAGCATGGAAGTATGGATCAAAGGAATGTACAATTACTTTATCAAAGATATGCTAATAATAAGTCCTAATAGTGCAGCTCAGAATGAAGAAGGAAATATCAACATTGAACCTCTGATAAAATAATTTGAAGAGGATTTGAAAGCAATCAAAGAAACATCTAATCCTACGTCTGCAAATCTCACAAAGGTGGCACAATTTGAGGCTATGCTAATTCTCTGCATGGAACATTTGCCAAGTTATACAAAAAAAATCACTAAAATGAAATGGGATTGTGACATGTGGAAGGTTCGGTTGCTAAGCCCGAGGAATCCAAGTCACAACGATAATACAAGTGCTATTAATATATCAAAGAACTCAGTTATGCATTCAAAGACTGCACATTTCTATCAAGTATCACTAATTGAGAGAACAAGTTTAAGAGAAAAATGTGAGATTGGAATATGTGAATTCAAAGGAACAATTGGCTGATATCTTTACAAAGCCACTACCTAAAGATGCTTTTGAGTATCTTAGAGGTAAATTAGGGGTTCTTCCCCTATCCAATGTTCACTAAAGAGCATGAGGCATGCTGCATCAATTCTATATTTTATTAGAATATCTATTTATGAATTGATGCTAGTATGACACACTTTAGGTGATTCTTGAAGTTGTGAAAAGATTTTTGTATTCAATCTTTTATGAGTACATGTCACGTAAAATCCACTACTTGAACAATTTTTCAGGAGTATGACTTTTTGGCATTGTTCTCAAAGAGGGATAGAATGAATTGATGACATTTATCCTTAAGGGAGATATTGATGAATTGAGAGAGAATGAATTGATACTATTTACTCATGAAGGAGAATAAGAAAGTATGCTATAAAAAAAGAAGATTTATCCAAGAGGGAGATTAAGCTTAGAGATAAAAGTGGAAACAAAAATATCAACTCAGAGAGAGTACAATTATGTATTGGAGAGCTGCCATCATCAATTGCTAAAACACTTTTATAGTGGTTTCCATCAATACCAAAGAGGGAGATTGTTAATCAACTGATGAATATCTGATGGAGATGATGAAGACTGAGTGATACCGAGTATCATGATTGCAAAAATGGTTGGATCAATTGTTGTTTTTTCATTGATGCCAAACAATTGATTAATTGATTTTTATTATGTTACCATAACTTAAGAGGAGAAGATAAATGGGTGAAAAATATAGATCAGAAAATGATGAAGTAATGATTATATACTTGTTTGCTGCTATATATTTTATGTTATCAAATCGACACAATTAATTGATTAATTCAGAAACTTTAAAGAGTTAAATTTATGACTAAAAGAGTTACTTTATCAAGCTAGAAATAGTCAGTCTAGTACAATAATATGTGAGTTGGCCATAGTTACAGAACACCAAGTAAAATCCAATCACCAAAGATGAGTTAGACACCGAGTAGTGAACGAAGTTAGTTACTGAGTTGTAAAGAAGTTTTATCGAGTATAGGATATTGATAATAAATGATGATAAGATCAAATTTAATACGAAGTGATGATGAGCTAGATGAGGATATGAGTTAAATGAAGATTGTTAGAAGATATATAAATGTGAAAATTAAATGAGAATATATAAGGGGAAGATCAAGTGGTTAAAGAGAATTGTGAGAGTACCAATAAAAGTACAAGTTCTGAGGTAAAAATGAAATGGTTTACCGAGTTGTAAATTATGAAGAAGATGATCGAACGATTGAGTGCAAGTGATGGAAATATAATTAAGTAGATTAAGAGGCAAAAGTATGTCTATATAAAGAATGAGAAATATGAAAAAAGTTACAGTGGCTGGTGAATTGAACAAAGAAGATGAAGAAGCTGAAGGACACCATTTACCGAACAAAACAGAGAAACAAAGATTGAAGAATCTACAGTTTGAGAAAGAGATCGATGAAGTATGAGATGCTAGTATTCAATTGAGAATAAAGGATCTGACACAAGAAAAGGTAGTTTCTATATTTACAAATCAAAGTTTATTGTTGCTTATTAGTATTTGTAACAAAGAAATCTCTTAACAGAGTGGATCTAATAGTCCTATTTGTAAAACCTAGACTTAGGTGACATTCCAAAAGAGTGTTTAAAGTCATCTATAAAGGCCACTCCTAATAGGGTGAAGATCTTAATAGATCTGAGGTAAATCCCCTAACAGGGTCACATTTATCAAATGTGTTTTGTAATTTTTAACATGACAAGTTCTTAACCTAGTGTACTTCGGAAGGGTACATTTTTATTATGGGTCACAATTCCCATAGAGGTTTTTTTCCAAATTGGGTTTCCTCATTAAATTTGGTGTCAACCAAGTTAATATGATGTTGCTAAGTTTGAATGATTGATTTACATATATGAGATGTATTGTTGTTTAAGTTATTAAGTTATTTAGTGAAATGGTTGATTAATGTATTCAGTGTTACTGAGTGAATCAAAGAGTTTAGTTTTAAGTGTTTAAGTTTGATTTGGTCTGATTCACCCCCCCTCTCAGTGGACCAACAATTAGTATCAGAGGTAAGTTACCCTGAAGTGATAAGTTTAAAAGTGCTAGAGTTAAGATCTAAAGATGTATAAGAGGGAAGCACCAAAGATGAATAGGGATCATTTTTCTACATGGAAAAGTAGAATGAGGTTGCATGTGTCTAGAGTAGGAGAATATAGATTTCACTTTATTGATAATGAATATGTAGCACCGACTACTGCACCTTTGACTATTAGTGAGCAGAGACAGAAACAAGAACACACACAAGTTATGATTGAGATTGCTTCTACACTTACTAACCAGGAATATGATGAACTTGATGGATGCACTACTTTGAAACAGATGTGGGATCTTATTTTGACCTATGGTGGAGATCGACATGTTCAGAAGGCTAAAGCTAAAAGTTTGAGAGGAAAATTTGACACTATGAAGATGAAAGAAATAGAGAACATAATACAATACAATACAAGAATTAAGGAGACTATTAATTCTATCAGAGGAGTTGGTGGGATCATAACAGAGGATGATGTTACAAGCAAGATATTGAGAACCCTACTACCAAGTTATGATATTTGTGTATCTGCTATACAAGAGCTAAGATCTATTCCCTAGATGAATGTTTCACTGGATGCTACTATTGGTAAGTTAAATGCATTTGAGTTAAATGATTTTGACAATAGTTTGCCAGCTACATCTAAGATTAAATCTAAATTTAATTCTACCTTAGAGATTGGAAAAGCTAGGGAAGTTGTAGCCAGAGATGGATATTTGAGTAGTGCTAGTGAGAAATTTTATAGTTGTACTAAAGGTCTTGAAGAGTTATTTACTGAATGTGATGAGAATGAAAGAGAATTTGAAGCTTTGTTGGCTAGAAGGCTACAAAGAGGTAAAGGAAAATATCAAGGTAAGTTACCCTTGAAATGTTTCAAAATTGATAAAATTGGTCACTTTGCATCTAACTGTCCTAAGAAAGATAAGGAGGAAAAGAAAGATAATAGAGATGAGGACAAAAGAGAAACATATTAAGGAGATTCATAGACTATGAAAAACAGGTAAGAAATCTTGTCATATTGCTAATGAAGGACCAAGTGATGATGATTCTTTTGATAGTGATGATGGAAAATAAGTTGTTTATGTTTCTATTAAAGATGATTCTGATGAAGAAGAACCAAGATCCCTAATATCACAAGTAAGTAAGAATGAAACATGGATTATAGATAGTGGTTGTTCACATCACATGAATGGTGAAACACTTAAGTTTATTTCTTTGGAAAAACATGATGGAGGATTTGTTAGATTTGGTAATGATGATCCATATCCTCTGAAAGGAAAAGTTTGTAAAATTGTACTGAATAACACAAGATGTGATAATGTTTATTGGGTTGAAGGATTAGAGTATAATCTATTGAGTGTTCCATAGTTAAACAATATGGTCACCGAATAGAATTTCAATATGGAAAGGTGAAAGTATTTGATGAGAAGGATAGTCTGATTGCTACTAGAGAAAAATCTAAAGGTAATTTATTTTATCTTGATACTTCTATGAATATTTGATTGTTTGCTAAACTTGAAGATGTTTTGTTATGGCACAAAAGGATTTGTCATGTTAATTTTGACAACTTAATTAAAATGAGTAAGAAGAATAGAGTGAGAGGACTACCGAGATTAGAGAAACCTAAGATTGCTATGTGTAGAGAATGTCAGACGGTTAAGATGACTAAATCTAGTTTTTCAAGAAAGATTTATGTTACACAAGGAATTTTGGATTTAGTGCATGCTGATTTATGTGGACCCATGAGGACTCAAAGTCATGATGGAGACAGATATTTTATTTTATTTGTAGATGATTATTATAGAACAATGTTTATAATGTTTTTGAAAGAAAAATATGATGCATTTCAAATGTTCAAATGGTATAAGGCCCGAGTTGAAAAACAAACTTGAAGACAATTGAAATGTCTGAGATCTGATAGAGGAGGTGAGTTTACTTTTGATAAGTTTAAATTGTTTTATAATAAGGATGGAATTAAGAGACATTTGTCAGCACCAAGGACACCACAATAGAATGGGATTGCTGAGAGAAGAAAAAAATCTATTGTAGATTATGCTATGACACTGATGATTGAAAAAGAAGTTTCATAGAACTTTTGGAGAGAAGCTGTGAGTACTGATGTTTATACATTGAACTGAGTACAAATGAAGAAAGGTACAAACAAGAAACCTTATGAAATCTGGTATGGACACAAACCTGTTTTCAGTTAGTTTAAAATTTTTGGGAGCAAATTTTATATTCTGAAAGATTCTAGAGAAGGAAAGTTTGACTCAAAAGGAGAAGAAGGGATATTCTTAGGATATTATACAAGGAGTAAAGCTTACAAATGTTTGAATAAAGTTACTAACAAGATGGTGGAAAGTGAAAATGTAAGAGTTAATGAATTTGCAGAAAGGAATGATGAAGATAAAAAGAAGGAACTTGAAGATTATGAGAAGTTTGTATATGTTCAACCTGATGTTCCTGATACCTTACCAAGAGAACCTACTAAGGAGGAAGATAAACAAGGAGTTCAACAACTGAATGTTGATATTGAAGAACTAAGAGCTACCGAGCCTATCTTGGTAAAATATGTGAGGAGGCACCATTCCCCGAGAAAGATTATTGGAAATAAGGATGCTGGATTGATGACCAGAAGAAAAGTAAGAGACAATACATTTTTGATATATATATTTGAGCCAATGAAAGTTAAAGAAGCTCTAGCTAATGAAGATTGGCTGAAAGAAATGAAAGAAGAGTATGATCAAATTAAGAAGAACAAGACATGGACATTAGTACCTAGGCTTAAAGACAAAAATGTTATAGGTACTAAATGGCTTTTCATAAACAAATTGAATGGGCATGGAGAAGTTATTAGAAATAAAGCTAGATTGGTTTGCAAAGGTTATGCATGAGAAGAAGGTATTGACTATGGAGAGACGTTTGCACTTGTTGCTAGATTGGAAGGAGTTAGAATACTTCTAGCTTATGCCACTTACAAAGGATTCAAGGTATATCAGATGGATGTTAAGTCTGCATTTCTTAATGGTATACTTGAAGAAGAAGTATACATTGAGCAACCTGAAGGATTCATTGAGAAAACAAAAAAGAACAAGGTATGTAAGTTACATAAATATTTATATGGTTTGAAACAAGAACCCTGAGAATGGTATGAGAGATTGCACTCTTGTCTAATAAAAATAGGATTTCAGAGAACAAATGATAATAATAATGTTTACTTGAAATGTGACAATGATAATAAAGTTTTGATTACTGAAATTTTTGTTGATGATATTATTTTTGGAGGCAATGACACGTTATGTAAAGGATTTGCTAATGAAATGAGAAAAGAGTTTGAAATGTCAATGATTGGAGAGATTAAGTTATTTCTAGGTCTATAGATATAGAAAGTTAATGGAGGGATCTATATTACACAAGCCAAGTATATCAAAGAGATCCTTAAAACTTTTGGTATGGAAGATTCAAAGCCTCTTGGAACACCTATGGTTACTGGATGTAAATTAGCTACAGAGGATGAAACATGAGGTGGATAATACTCTTTACCAATCCAGGATAGGTAAATTGAAGTATGTTTTTCACAAAAGACTTGATATAACACACACTATTGAGATCGTTACAAAATTTTATTCTAATCTGGAGGAAACACATATGTCTACAGTGAAAAGAATTTTGAGATATCTAAAAGGCACAAAAGAATTTGGTTTATTGTACAAAAAAGGAGGTACTTTTGATCTGCACATCTACATTGATGTAGATTGGGCTGAAAACATTGATGACAGGAAATGTACTAGTGGAGGCACATTCTTCCTGGGTGAAAGAATGGTTACATGGCTGAGAAAGAAACAAAGTTGCATTTCACAGTCTACTGCCGAGGGTGAATATGTTGTTGCTGCTATGAATTGTGCAAGTATAGTATATTGGATTAAACAATTACTTGAAGGTATGAAAGTAGAGATCACAGATCTGATTACTATTTTTTGTGATAATTCAAGTGCTATTAATATATCAAAGAACCCAGTTATGCATTCAAAAACCAAGCACATTTCTATCAAGTATCACTATTTGAGAGTACAAGTTCAAGAGAAAAAATGTGAAATTAGAGTATGTGAATTCAAAGGAACAATTGGCTGATATATTTGCAAATCCACTACCTAAAGATGCTTTTGAGTATCTTAGACATAAATTAGGGGTTCTTCCCCTATTCAACGTTCACTAAAGAGTATGAGGCATGTTGCATCAATTCTTTATTTCATTAGAATATCTATTTTTGAATTGATGTTAGTATGAAAGACTTAGGTGATTCCTGAAGTTGTGAAAATATTTTTGTATGCAATGTTTTATGAGTACATGTCAGGTATAATCCACTACTGGAGCAAGTTTTTAGGAGTATGACTTTTTGGCATTGTTATCAAAGAGGGAGAGAATGAATTGATGACATTTATTCTTAAGGGAAATACAGATGAATTGAGAGAGAATGAATTTCTACTATTTACTCATGAAGGAGAATCATAAAGTATGCTATAGAAATAAAAGATTTATTTAAGAGGGAGATTCAGATTAGAGATAAAAGTGGAAATATAAATATCAAATGAGAGGGAGTACAATTATATATTGGAGAGTTTCCATCATCAATTGCTATAACACTGTTATAGTGGTTTCCATCAATGCGAAAGAGGGAATTTTTTAATCAACTGATGAAGATCTGATGGAGATGATGAAGACCAAGTGATACCAAGTATAATGATTATAGAAATGGTTAGATCAGTTGTTGTTTTGTCATTGATGTCAAGTAATTGATTAATTGATTTTTATTATGTTACCATATCTTAAGAGGAGAAGATAAATGGGTGACAAGTACAAATCAAACAATGATGATATAGTTGTTTGCTATGATATATTTGATATTATCAAATTGGTACAATTGATTGATTAAGTTAGAAACAACAAAGAGTTAAAGTTATGAATGAAAGAGTTATTTTACCAACCTAGACACAGTCAGTTGGTAGAATGATATGTGAGTCTGTCACATTTACCGAACATCGAGTGAATGTCAAGAACCGAGCACCGAAGATGTGTTGGAAATGGGTTGAGTAACTGAGAGGGGAGGGGTGAATCATTTATCACAAATATAAATCCAAGTCCCTTAGATGTCCTAATCAAACTTATCACTGTTACTTGGTTAACAAGGATATTCTGCTGTTGCTCGGTTAACAAGGATATTCTACTGTTACTCGGTTAACAAAGCAATCTTAAGATATTAATTATGATTATCCTTTAGTGATTAAGTGAAGAAACATAAAGCATAAAGAAAATAAAATGTACACATATGACACCAAGATTTAATGTGGAAACCCAATTTGGGAAAAACACCAATTACAACTAGTTACTATTTTTTACTCTTCTTAAGTGAGCCCTATTAGGAGCCAACCCTGTTAAAGGTTACAAAACACACTATTAGGTGTGACCTTGTTAGAGGATTTAATCACCTTGTTAGGAGTGGCCTTGTTAGAGGTCTTCAAACACTTCAATGTAGAAATTCCACCTTGTGAGAGGATTTGTGAAAGATTGTTAAGTCTACTCTATAAAGAGATCTGGATCACTCCTACAATTGTTAGAGAGTAACAATGGATTGACTTGTTTGAAGAAGAAACTGTCTTTGCTGATTCAGATCTCTGTTATGGATTTAAAATGGATCCTCATTGATCAAATATTCTATTGTATCTCAGCCTAGATGTTCTTTCCTTAATCATAATTCCATCTTATTTCGCCTTCACTCTTCATATCAAAAACTCTACCACTTCTCACTTTTTCTACATCTTAATATTCAATCCAAACTTGACCTTGTATATATATGATAAGCCTTGTCAAGTCGGCCCAAAAATCCTTCCAAATAAATAATAAAACTTAATTCTGTCGGCTTCATATAACCAATTAAACATAAAGTGTAAACTACTTTTAGCTGACTGACACTAAATATATAACTCGGTTAACACTGTAATCCTTCAATGCCCAACCTTACTGTATTGCCCGAGTGAACTTGGTTAGAACTGAAAATCACTTGGTTGATATATGAGTCTTCTTCAATTCCCAAGAGATCTTGGCATACACTGACTGTGCTTGATTAGGTATAGACATTTGTGTAACATCACTACATTTTTATATACATCAATGACAATATACAATTGAATAATTGTCTTCAACAATCTCCCTCTTTAGCATTGATGGAAACACAACATGTCATAATACAAAGAATTTTAGAGCAACATAAGCAAGAATAAAATTTTATTAATGTACTTAGCTTCATTATGATTCTCATCTAGAAAACTCCTTCTATCTTCACAATCACTGAAATACAAATTTCTCCCTCTTACATCAATCTCTATTTCTGATAAAATTTCTCCCTCTGTCATCAATAATATTTTCCTTTAATAATTTCTTTGGCATGACATGAATAATCTCTCCCTCTTTGACATCCAAATGCCAAAGACTCTATCCAATAAAATTGTAGTGTATCTGATGTACTGATTCATATATAATAAGCTCTAACAATCTGCATCAACTTGTTAGATCTTTACTGTAGCTCATTTGATGCATCACTAATCTGTCCATTAGTGAGCCTCAGTTAGGGGAATCACCCCTAGCTTTCCTCTAAGATACAAGAATGAATCCTTAGGTAAAGGTTTTGCGAATATGTCTACAATTTGTTCTTTAGTATTCACATATTCCAACCTTACTTCCTTGTCCTGAACCAATCTCCTCAAGAAATGATAATTTATTGCAATATGCTTAGTATTAGTATGCATCACAGGGTTCTTTGAAATGTTAATAGCACTAGTTTTGTCATAGTAGATAATTATTGGTTCTTTGATTTCCTCCTTCATACCTGACAACAACTATTTGAACCATATGATATTTGAACAATTTACTACTGTAGCAACATACTCTGCCTCTGTTGTAGACTGAGAAATGCAATTCTATTTCTTGCTGGTCCAAGAGACTAACCTCTTTCCAAGAAATAACGCTCTACCACTGGTGCTCTTTCTATCATCAACACTACCTACCCAATCAACATTAGTAAAAGTCTTTAAATCAAAGTTTCCTCCTTTCTTATACCATAATCTATAATCTTCAGTGCCCTTAAGATATTGCAGAATCCTTTTGATAGCCATCAAATGATTCTCTCTAGGATTAGGTAAAAACCTTGCAACAATACCAACATATTGAAGTTTACCAATCATGGATCTGTAGGTAGTTTGATTTACCTCCTTTGAGTCATCATCCTTAGACAACTTATGTCCAGAAGACATAGGTGTCCCAACTGGTCTAGAATCTTCCATTCTAAATTTCTTCAGTATCTCTTTGATGTATTTAGACTGAGTAATGTAGATACCATCCTTCATCTGATGAAATTGTAAACCAAAAAAGAATTTGATTTCTCCCAACATAGACATCTCAAATTCCTTACTCACAGCTTTAGAGAATTCTTTGCATAAATCATTATGTCCACTGAACAATATATCATCAACAAATATCTCTGCTAATAGTATCTTGTTCTGAGGTCCTTCTTTGATGTACAAGCTACTATTGTCATTAGTTCTCTGAAATCCAATACTTACTAGGTAACCATGCAATCTTTCATACCAAGCTCTAGGAGATTTCTATAGTCCATACAAGGCTTTGTACAATTTGAAAACCATATTCCTTTTGTTAGGATCAACAAAACCTTTAGGTTTCTCAATATAGACTTCCTCTTCCAAAATTCCTTTCAAGAATGCATATTTTACATCCATTTGGTATACCTTGAATCCTTTATGTGTTGCATATGCCAGAAGAGTTCTGAATCCTTCAAGTCTTACAATAGGAGTAAAAGTTTCTCCACAATCAATACCCTCTTCTTGAGCATATCCTTTACACGCTAATCTTGCCTTGTTTCTAGAAAATTCACCCTTTTTATTCATCTTATTTCTGAAAACCCACTTAGTACCAATCATATTCTTGTCTTTTGGTCTAGGTACAAGAGTCTAGGTTTTGTTCTTTTCTATCTTCTCAATCTATTCATTCATGGCTTCTATCCAACTTTCATCATTCAACACATCTTTAATGGATCTAGGTTCAATTTCACTAAGCAAACATGTACCTTTAAGTTTGTTCCTTGTCATTATACCTTCCATCTGATCTCCAATTATTTTCTCAGGTGCATGATGCCTTCTGACATATTTGGAAAGTAAAATTTCCTTCTTCTTTGATTCTGGGCTTGCTCCACTTGGTTCACCATGCTCAAATATTCTGTTCTGCTCTTCCAACTGAGACTTGGGTTCCACTGTCTGAGACTCGGGTCCCTCTGTCTGAAACTCAGGTGCCTCTATCTATGACTTGGTTCCCTCTATCAGTAACTTGGTTTCTTTAGTCTGAGACTTAGTTCCCTTTGTCTGTGACTCAGTTTCAACAATTAGCAGCTCAGGTTGCAACAAGGTTTATGCTGATGAATTCAGTGGTTGACATAGTTGTTGTCCAATCACCATTGCTCGTGTCTTAGGTATAGTATCAAGTTCATAATACACAAAGTTTTTGTAGTCCTCAGGATCTTTACTGCGTTGTTTTTCACTTCTCTCTGCAAACTCATCAATCTTTACATGTACACTTTCTATAACTTTATGAGTAGAAAGATTCAAACATTTATATGCTTTGCTTTTACAGGAGTAGCCTAGGAATATACCTTCATCACCTTTTACATCAAATTTTCCATTTCTTGTTTCTTTCAAGAAGTTACATTTACTTCCAAATAATTTGAAAGAATGAACATTGGGTTTATAGCCATACCATAATTCAAAAGGTGTCTTCTCAGTACCTTTCTTCAGTTCAACTTTGTTCAAGGTGTGAATTGCAGTGCTAATGGCTTCCTTCCAGTATTTGGGTGCAACATTATTTTCAAACATAAAGGTTCTTGCACAATCCATAATAGATCTATTTCTTCTTTCCACTATCCCATTTTGCTGTGGTGTACCTAGGGAGGATACTTGTCTCTTGATTCCTTTTTCATTGCAGAATTCATTGAACTCATTAGAAATGAATTCACCTCCTCTATCAGATCTTAGGAATTTTAGTTTCTTTCCTGTTTCCTTCTCAACTATGGCAAGGTACCACTCAAACTTCTAAAAAGCTTCTGATTTATTTTTGAGAAACATAACAGTCATCATTCTAGAATGGTCATCAACAAATAGAATGAAATAATTCTCTCCTATGTAAATTTTTGTTCCAATTGGTCCACACATATATGTATGCACTAACTCCAAGACTTCTTCAGTATTGCAATTCTTGCTCTTGAAACTAGTTTTGCTCATCTTCCCAATTTGACATAGTTTGCATATTGCCAATTTAGGTTTCTTCAGAATAGGAATACCTCTTACTCTTTTGTTCTTTCTTATGTTGACCAGGTTATCAAAATTCGCATGACAAAATCTTTTATCCCATAACCAACTTTCTTCTACTTGTGCAATAAAACATGAAATTTCAGTGAGATCAAGATGGAATAGATTACCTTTTGTTTGCCTATCAGTTCCAACTATGTTTCCCTTACCATCTAGGTGCTTTGCCTTACCATTCATGAATTCTACCTTGAAACCAATGTTATTCAACTATGCCACACTTAGTAGATTATGCCTTATTCCTTCAACCCAATAAGCATTATCACATTTGATTCCTTCAGTTAGAGCAATGCAACCTTTACCTTTCACATAGAAGGGTTCATCATTCCCAAAACTGACACTCTGACCATCATAGTGCTCAAGATGTTAAAATTTAGTTTTATCACCAGACATGTGTTGAGAACAACCACTATCAATTATCCAAGTGTCATTTTTGCTAATATGAGAGAAAAGTGCAGTCTTTTCATTTTCTTCATTGAATGACTCATCCTTAATAGAAATGTAAATCATTTCATATTCATCTTCATCACTATCAGAATCTTTTGCAATATAACAAGATTTTTTACCTTTGTCCTTGTAGCTTTTATAGCTTTTGAAATCTTTCTTTCCTTTGTACTTGTTGAAATTTCTCTCACCTTTGTCTTCTTTTTTTGGACACTTAGCAACAATGTGACCAACCTCATCACATGAAAAGAAAATCAATAGTATTCTTCCTTTGTACTTTCCTTTTCCTTTGACAGCTCTCTTTGCAAGTAGTGCTTCAATGATTTCTAGACCTTCATCATCAGAATCATCATCACTATCACTGTCAATCTATTTTCCTTTTGAGTTTCTATCCATCTTACCAAGGTTTAATTTAGCTTTGAATGCAGACTCAAAATTGCTAGGATTAGGAGAATAATTGTCAAAATTGTCCAACTCAAAAGTTGTAAGCCTTCCAACCAATGCATCTAGAGTTATATCATTACTAAACCTCATCTCTTAAATAGATGAAACTCTAATTGCATAGATAGGAAGAAAATTTCTCAATACCTTACTAACCACTGTTTTATCTTCAATTGTTCCACCAGAAGCTCTAATGGCACTGACACTTTTCTTGATTCTTTCACTGTATTTTGTAATGTCTTCTCCTTCTTTCATTTTCATCTGATCAAACTGACCTCTGAGACTTTATTCTTTGGCTCTCTTTAAACTGTCATCTCCTCCATGGATATCATGCAGTTTCTTCCACATATCATAGGTAGTAAGACAGTCCTTGACTTCATCAAATTCTGAATAGCTGAGTGAAGAAGCTATATCAATCATCATTATGTTATGATTCTTCGTGTCTACCATCTGATCCATAGACATAGGTCTCGGTGGTTCCACATATTTGTGGTTTAAGAATTGCAAACTGGTATCTCCAATAGTAGATAGATGTAGCCTCATCAACTCTTTCCATGCAGCAAAGTTGTCTTTGTTAAGCTTGGGGATCTCCCTTCTGTAAGACATCTCTTATCTTTATGTTAGGCCTTGAAACCTTTCTTGAAAGCACCAAAAGATCTAATACCAATTGTTGGAAATAGTTTGAGAAACTGAGAGGAGAGGGGTGAATCAGTTACCACAAAAACAAATCCAATTCCCTTAGATGTCTTAATAAAACTTATCAATGTTACTCGGTTAACAAATATATTTTTCTATTACTCAATTAACAAAGCAATCTTAAGATATTAACTATGATTATCCTTTAGTGATTAAGTGTAGAAACATAAAGCATAAAGAAAATAACATGTACACAGATGAAACCAAGATTTAACATGGAAACCCAATTTGGGAAAACCACCAATTGAAACTAGTTACTATTTTTCACTTTTCTGATGTGAGCCTTATTAGGAGCCAACCCTGTTAAAGGTTACAAAACACACTGTTAGGTGTGACCCTGTTAGAGGATTTAATCACCCTGTTAGGAGTGGCCTTGTTAGAGGTATTCAAAAAATTAAATTTGGAAATGCCACCTTATGAGAGGATTTGTGAAAGACTGTTAAGCCTACTCTGTAAAGAGATTTGGATCACTACTACAATTGTTAGAGAGTAACAATGGATTGAACTGTTTGAAGAAGCAACTGCATTTGCAGTATCAGATCTCTACTCTGGTTTTAAACTGGATCCTCACTGATCAGATATTTTATTGTAGCTTGGTCTGGATGTTCTGTCCTTAATCAGAATTTTGTCATATTTTTCCTTCAATCTTCATATCAAAAACTCTAGCACTTCTCACTTTTTCTACATCTCCATATTCAATCCAAACTTGACCTTGTATATATATGATAAGCCTTGTCAAGTCGGCCCAAAAAGCCTTCCAAATAAATAATAAAACTTAAGTCTATCAGCTGTATATAACCAATTAAACATAAAGTGTAAACTGCTGTTAGTCAGCTGAAACTAAATATATTACTTGGTTAACACTGTAATCCTTCAATACCCGACCTTATTGTATTGCTCGAGTAAACTTGGTTATAACTAAAAATTACTTGGCTGATATATGAGTCTTATTCAATGCCGAAGAGAGCTTGGCATACACTAACTGTACTCGGTTAGGTTAGACATTTGTGTAACATCACTATATTTGTGTATACATCAATGACAATATAAAATTGAATAATTGTCTTCAACAAGATGAGTTAGACAACGAGCAGTGAATGAAGTTAGTTACCAAGTTGTAAAGAAATTTTTGCCGAGTACATGATATTGATAATAAATGATGATAAGATCAAATTTAATGCAAAGCGATGATGAGATGGATGAGGATATTAATTAAATGAAGATTGTTAGAAGATCTACAAATGTGAAAATTCAATGAGAAGATATAAGAAGAATATCAAGTGGTTAAACCAAATTGTGAGAGTTCCAAGAAAAGTACAAGTTCCAAGGTAAAAGTGAAATAGTTTACCGAGTTATGAATTATGAAGAAGATAATTGAATGAATGAGTGCAAGTGATGGAAATCTAATTAAGGAGATTAAGAGGCAAAATTATGTCTGTATAAAGAATGAGAAATATGAATAGAGTTATAGTGGCTAGCGAATTGAATAGAGAACAAGAAGAAGTTGAAGAACAACAGTTACCGAGGAGAACAGAGAAACAAAGATTGAAGAATCTATAGTCTGAGAAAGAGATCAATGGAGCATGAGATGCCAATATTCAATTGAGAATAAAGGATCTGACACAAGCAAAGGTAGTTTCTATATTTACAGATCAAAGTTTATTGTTTCTTATTAATATTTGTAACAAAGAAATATCTAAGCCGAGTGGATCAAACAATCCTATTTGTAAAACCTAGACTTAGGTGACATTCCAAAAGAGTGTTTAAAGAATTGTAGCTAGGCCACTCCTAATAGGGTAAAGATCTTAACAGATTTGAGGTAAATCCGCTAACAAGGTCACATTTAGCAAATGTGTTTTGTAATCTTTAACATGATAAGCTCCTAACTGAGCGTAGTTCAAAAGGGTACATTTTTATCTTGGGTCACAATTTCCATAGAGGTTTTTCCCAAATTGGTTTTCCTCATTAAATCTGGTGTCAATTGAGTTAATCTAATGTTGCTAAGTTTGAATGATTGATTTTCATATATGAGATGTATTGTTGTTTAAGTTATTAAGTTATTTGGTGAACTGGCTGATTACTGTATTCAGTGTTACCAAGTGAATCAGAGAGTTTAGTTTTAAGTGTTTATGTTTGATTTTGTCTGATTCACCCCCCTCTCAGTGGACCAACAATTGGTATCAGACCTAAGTTACTCTAAAGGGATAAGTTTAAAAGTACTTGAGTTAAGATCTAAAGATGTATAAGAGGGAAGCACCAAAGCTGAATAGGGATAATTTCTCTACATGGAAAAGTAGAATGAGATTGCATGTGTTTGGAGTAGGAGAATATGAACTTCATTTTCTCAATAATGAATATGTAGCACCAACTAGTGCACCTTTGACAATCAGTGAGAAAAGACAGAAAAATGAACACACACAAGTTATGATTGAGATTTCTTCTACACTTACTAACCATGAATATGATGAACTTGATGGATGCACTATATCAAAACATATGTGGGATAAGATTATTTTGACCTATGGTGGAGATCAACATGTTCAGAAGGCTAAAGTAGAAAGTTTGAGAGGAAAATTTGACTCTATGAGGATGAAAGAAGGAGAGAACATAATACAATACAGTACAAGACTTAAGGAGACTGTTAATTCTATCAGAGGAATTGGTCGAATCATAACAGAGGATGACGTGACAAGAAAGATATTGAGAGCCCTGCTACTAAGTTATGCTATTTGAGTATATGCTATACAAGAGCTAAGATCTATTTCCCATATGAATGTTTCATTGGATGCTACTATTGGTAATTTAATTGCATATGAGTTAAATGATTTTGACAATAGTTTTCCTACTACATCTAAGATTGAATTTGCAAAAATCTAGGGATGCTGTAGCCAGAGATAGATATTTGAGCAGTGCTAGTGAGAAATTTTATAGTTGTACTGAAGGTCTTGAAGAGTTATTTACTAAATGTGATGAGAATATAAGAGAATTTGAAGCTTTGTTGGCTAGAAGGATACAAAGAGGTAAAGGCAAATACGGAGGTAAGTTACCATTGAAATGTTTTAATTGTGATAAATTTGGTCACTTTGCATCTAACTGTCCTACGAAAGATAAGGAGGAAAAGAAAGATAACAGAGATAAGGGCAAAAGAGAAAATGGATTCAGGATATTCAGAGACTATACAAACAAATGTAAGAAATCTTGTCATATTGCTAATGAAGGACTAAGTAATGATGATTTTTTTTATAGTGATGATGGAAAAGAATTTGTTTATGCTGCTATTAAAGATGATTCTTATGAAGAAGAACTAAGAGCCCTAATATCACAAGTAAGAATGAAACATGGATTATAGATAGTGGTTGTTCACATCACATGACTGGTGACACACTTAAGTTTGTTTCCTTGGAAAAACATGATGGATGATTTGTTAGGTTTGGTAATGGTGCTCCATACCCTTTGAAAGGAAAAGGCTCTATAATTCTACTCAGTAACACAAGATGTGATTATTTTTATTGGGTTGAAGGATTAAAGTATAATCTATTGATTGTTGCACAGTTAAATAATACAAGTCACTGACTGGAATTTCAATATGGAAAGGTGAAAGTATTTGATGAGAAGGATAGTCTGATTACTACTAGAGAACAATCTAAAGGTAATTTATTTTATCTTGATACTTATATGAAGAGTTGCATGTTTGCTAAAGTTGAAGATGTCTGGCTATGGCACAAAAGGAATTGTCATGTTAATTTTGAAACCTTTATCAAAGTCATGAGTAAGAAGAATAGAGTGAGAGGACTACCAAGATTAGAGAAACTTGAGAGGACTATCGAGATTAGAGAAACTTGAGAATGCTATGCGCAAAGAATGTCAGATGGGTAAAATGAATAAATCTAGTTTTTCAAGCAAGACTTATGTTACACAAGGAATTTTAGATTTAGTGCATACTGATTTATGTGGACCCATGAGGACTCAAAGTTATTATGGAGACAAATACTTTATTTTATTTGTGGATGATTATTGTATAATGATGTTTGTAATATTTTTAAAAGAAAAATCTGATGCATTTCAAATGTTCAAATGGTATAAGGATCGATTTGAAAAAGAAACTTGAAGACAATTGAAATGTTTGAGATTCGATAGAGGAGGTGAGTTTACTTCTGATGAGTTGACATTGTTTTGTAATGAGGATGGAATTAAGAGACAATTGTCAGCACCAAGGACACCACAAGAGAATGGGATTGCTAAGAGAAGAAACAAATCTATTGTAGATTGTACTAGGACACTGATGATTGAAAAAGGAATTTCACAGAATGTTTGGAGAGAAGCTATGAGTATTGCTATTTATACATTAAACCAAGTACAAATGAAGAAAGGTACAAACAAGACACCTTATGAAATCTGGTATGAACACAAACCTATTGTCAGTTAGTTTAAAATTTTTGGGAGAAAATGTTATATTTGTAAAGATTCTAGAGAAGGAAAGTTTGATTCAAAAGGAGAAGAAGGGATATTATAAAAGGAGTAAAGCTTACAAATGTTTGAACAAAGTTACTAAAAAGATGGTGGAAAGTGCAAATGTAAGAGTTGATGAATTTGTAGAAAGGAATGATGAAGATAGCAAGAAGGAGCTTGAATATTATGAGAAGTTTGTATATGTTCAACCTGATGTTCTTAATACCTTACTGGAGCACCTACCTAGGAGGAAGATGGACAAGGAGTTCAAAAACTGAATATTGATATTGAAGAATCGAGAGCTACCGAGCCTATCTTCACAAAATATGTAAGGAGGCACCATTACCCAAGCAAGATTATTGGAAATAAGGATGCTAGAGTGATGACCAGAAGCAAGGTAAGAGACAATACATTTTTGATATATACATTTTAGACAAATAAAGTTAAAGAAGCTCTAGATAATGAAGATTGGCTAAAAGAAATAAAAGAAGAAGATGATCAAATTGAGAAGAACAAGACATGGACATTAGATCCCAGTCCTAAAGACAAAAAAGTTATAGGTACTAAATGGATTTTCAGAAACAAATTGAATGAGCATGGAGAAGTTATCATAAATAAAGCTATATTGGTTTGCAAAGGTTATGGGCAAGAACAAGGTATTGACAATGGAGAGACTTTTGCACCTGTTGCTAGATTGGAAGGAGTTAGAATAATTCTATCTTATGCTACTTACAAAGGATTCAAGGTATATCAGATGGACATTAAGTCTCCATTTCTTAATGGGATACTTGAAGAAGAAGTATACATTGGGAAACCTGAAGGATTCATTGGGAACACAAATAAGATCAAGGTATGTAAGTTACATAAAGCTTTATATGTTTTGAAACAAGAACGCTGAGCATGGTATGAGAGATTGCACTCTTATCTAATCAAAATAGGATTTTAGAGAACAAGTGATTACAATAATGTTTACATGAAATGTGACAGTGATAATAAAGTTTTGATTGCCAAAATTTATGTTGATATTATTTTTGGAGTCAATGACACTTTATGTAAAGGATTTTCTCATGAAATGAGAAAAGAGTTCAAAATTATAATGATTGGAGAGATTAAGTTCTTTATAGGTCTACAGATACTATAAGTTACTGGAGGGATCTATATTACACAAGCCAAGTATATCAAAGAGATCCTTAAATTTTTTGGTATGGAAGATTCCAAGCCTGTTCGAATACCTATGGTTAGTAGATGTAAATTATCTAAAGAGGATAAAACACAAGAGGTGGATAATACTCTTTACTGATCCATTATTGGTAAATTGTAGTATGTTGTTCACAATAGACCTGATATAGCACACAATGTTGGGATTGTTGAACAATTTTCTTCTAATATGGAGGAAACACATATGTCTGCAGTGAAAATAATTTTGACATATTTGAAAGACAGAAGAACTTGGTTTATTGTACAAAAAAGAGGTACTTTTGATCTTCATGTCTACATTGATGCAGATTGGGCTGGAAACATTGATGACATGAAATGTACTATTGGAGGCACATTCTTTCTAAGTGAAATATTGGTTACATGGCTGAGCAAGAAACAAAGTTGCATTTCAAAGTCTATTGCCAAGGCTGAATATGTTGTTGCTACTATGAATTGTGCAAATATAGTATGGATTAAGAAATTAATTGAAGGTCTGAAAGAAGAGATCACCGATCCAGTTACTATTTTTTGTGATAATACAAGCGCTATTAATATATCAAGGAACTTGGTTATGCATTCAAATACCAAGCACATTTCTATCAAGTATCACTACTTGAGATAACAAGTTCAAGAGAAAAATGTGAGATTGGAATATGTGAATTCAAAGGAGTAATTGGCTGATATCTTTACAGAGCCATTACCTAAAGATGATTTTGAGTATCTTAGAGGTAAATTAGGGGTTCTTCCCCTATCCAATGTTCACTAAAGAGCATGAGTCATGCTAAATCAATTCTATATTTCACTAGGATATCTATTTCTGAATTGATGTTAGTATGACACACTTTAGGTGATTCATGAAGTTGTGGAAATATTTTTGTATGCAATGTTTTATGAGTACATGTTAGGCATAATCCACTACTGGAACAAGTTTTCATGAGTATGAATTTGTGGCATTGTTGTAAAAGAGGGAGAGAATGAATTGATGACATTTATCCTTAAGGGAGATATTGATGAATTGAGAGAGAATGAATTGCTACTATTTACTCATGAAGGAGAATCAGAAAGTATGCTACAGAAATAGAATATTTATCAAAGAGGGAGATTCAGATCAAAGATCAAAGTGGAAATAGAATTATCAACTCGGAGGGAGTACAATAATGTATTGGAGAGTTTCCATCATCAATTGCTATAACAATATTATAGTGGTTTCCATCAATTCCAAAGAGGGAGATTGTTAATCAATTGATGAAGATCTGATGGAGATGATGAAGACCGAGTGATATCGAGTATCATGATTATAGAAATGGTTAGATCAGTTTTTGTTTTTTCATTGATGTCAAGCAATTGACTAATTAATTTTATTATGTTACCATATGTTTAGAGGAGAAGATAAATGGGTGAAAAATATAGATCAGACAATGATGAAGTAATGATGATATAGTTTTTTTCTACTATATATTTGATATTATCAAAACATGACAATTGATTGATTAAGTCAGAAATTGCAAAGAGGTAAAGTTATGACTGAAAGAGTTTCTTTGCCGAGATAGATAGAGTCAATCAGTAGAATGATATGTGAGTCGGCCACAGTTACTGAACAATGAGTGAAAGTCAAGAATCAAGAACCAAAGATGAGTTAGACACTGAGTAGTGAATGAAGTCAGTTACCGAGTTGTGAAGAAAGTTTTACCGAGTATAGGATATTGATAATAAATGATGATAAAATCAAATTTAATGTGAAGTGATGATGAACTAGATGAGGATATGAATTAAATGAATATTGTTATAAGATCTACAAATGTGAACATTCAATGAGAAGATCTAAGGCAAAGATCAAGCGGTTAAACTGAATTGTGAGAGTTCCAAGATAGTACAAGTTTTGAAGTAAAAGTGAAATGGTTTACTGAGTTGTGAATTATGAAGAAGATGATCGAATGACTGAGCGAAAATGATGGAAATATAATTAAGGAGATTAGGAGGTAAATACATGTCTATATAAAGAATGAAAATATGAACAAAGTTACAGTGGCTGGTGAATTGAATAGAGAAGAAGAAGAAGCTGAAGAGCAACATTTACCGAGTAGAACAAAGAAATAGAGATTAAAGATTATATAGTCTGAGAAAGAGATCAATGAAGTATGAGATTCTAGTATTAAATTGAGCATAAAGGATCTAACACAAGAAAATGTAGTTTCTATATTTACAAATCAAAGTTTATTTTTTCTTATTAGTATTTGTAACAAAGAAATATCTTAACTGAGTGGATCTAACAGTCCTATCTCTAAGACCTAGACTTAGGTGACATTCCAAAAGAGTGTTTAAAGACCTATAACAAGGCCACTCCTAACAAGGTGAAGATCTTAACAGATTTGAGGTAAATCCCCTAACAGGGTCACATTTAACAAATATGTTTTGTAATATTTAACAAGATAAGTTCTTAACCAAGCATACTTCAGAAGGGTACATTTTTATTGTGGGTTACAATTATCAAGAGGTTTTTCCCAAATTGGATTTCCTTGTTAAATCTAGTGTCAACTGCGTTAATTTGATTTTGCTAAGTTTAAATGATTGATTTACATATATGAGATATATTTCTGTTTAAGTTATTAAGCTATTTGGTGAATTGGTTGATTACTCTATTCAGTGTTATCGAGTGAATCAGAGAGTTTAATTTTAAGTGTTTAAGTTTGATTTTGTCTAATTCACCCCCCTCTCAGTGGACCAACAATTTTCTCAAATTGGGTTTCCTCGTTAAATCTAGTGTCAAACGAGTTAATATGATGTTTCTAAGTTTGAATGAAAGTTATTAAGTTATTTGGTGAATTGGTTGATTACTATATTTAGTGTTACCGAGTGAATCAGAGAGTTTAGTTTTAAATGTTTAAGTTTGATTTTGTTTGATTCACCCCCCTCTTAGTGGAGAGAAGGAGAGGAGAGGTAAAGAATTAGATGAGAGAGGGAGATATAGAAAGAGGAAGATAGAATAGAGAGAGGGAGAGATATAGAGGTGAGATTGAGAGATAAAAGATAGAGATAAAGTGAGAGATGGAAGAAGAACACATATGGATAGAGATAGAGGGAAAGAGATATAGATATAGAGGTAGAAAGAGGTGGACAGAGAGATAAATACAAGGAGATAGAAAGACATGTGGATAGAGAGGAAGAGATAGAGAGGTATAGAGGGATAGGGGTGAAAGAGGCAGTTAGATAATGAGATAGAGTGATAGAGAGATAAAGATATAAGGAGATATAAAGAGGAGGAGGGGGAGACATGGGTAGAGAGATAGATAAAGAGATAAAGAGAAATAGAGACAATTAAAGAGAGATAGAGAGAAACACTTAGAGATATTGGCTAAGTAAAGAGTAAGATATATATATATATATATATATAGAGAGAGAGAGAGAGAGAGAGAGAGAGAGAGAGAGAGGAATTGATTATGTGTGTGTGTGTGGTGCATGGACACCAAAGACATTTTGTGAAAATATTGTCAAGAAGGTTCATTTGATAGAATAGGAGGTTTTGGTTATTTTGTGGTCAATAAGTTCATATTAGAGCATTTCACATTGTATTAAGCTTGTTGGAGTCTTATAGTCATATTGTGCAAAAAGTTATCAAGTTGCAGGAAAAGTTGTCAAGCAACTTTTCTTGCAACTAATTTGCCAACAGGGGTCAAAGTGTCTAAGTTGGGTTTTAAGTGTCCATTTTGATGCAATAAGGCTTATGAGGGCCATTTTACATGATAAGAGGTCAGTTGTGTAACTTTGGAGTTAAATTGTATAAGTTGTCAAAATTTATAAAGAAAGATGCCAATACTGTTAGAATTTGAAGAATTCAATCACCAAGATCCACTATATGCAAAATTCCTGTCATAAAAGAAAAGAATGGAGACACAACTCATAATGATCTAAAAGATGAAATATTCATTCAGAGAGAGAATAGAAGGAATTACAAAATAATTAATAATTACAAAGAGATCAATCCTTATAAAGGGGATCGAACACCTAGAAGGTGGAGAAACCTAGGTTGCATGATAATAATTAATAAAGAATTAATTATTATATGCCTAAATTTTAGCTTAAGTGAATTAGATATAAAAAGTGACTTAATAATTAAATCAATAATAATTTAATTAATAAGTGAAAATACCTTTTTACTCTAACACCCCCCTTAAGATAAACTTAGGGAGAAGCTAAAAACCTAAAAACAACTACTGAAAGCAAGAAATGGGTCCCGATAATATGGCCTAATTAGGTACCCAAGCACAAAAATCTCTTTAAAGAGGAGAAAATGAGAAAACCCAGTGAGAAAAACCCCTCTCTAAAAAGAGATGAAGACTAGTGAAGGACTAAAGAAGCCTCCAAACTGGAGAATGTCCCAAAAAATAGGAACAAAGATCAGGTAGAGAAGATTGTAATCTGCATGAGTGCCCTCAAATGACATTACTCAAATCAGGATGGAAACACAAGAAAATATCAGAACTCAAAGATACAGATGGAAAAACCACCAAAGTCTAAAGAGCTTATCAAAAGAAGAACATGAAGAACACCACTAAAGCATGAAGTTGAAAACACTGTCAAAGAATAACTACTAGAACCTCCACTGAAATAGAATCTGATCAGGTAGAGAAGACTGTAATATGCATGAGTTCCCTTAAAAAACACTACTTGAATCAAGATGGAAAACAAAGCAAACATTGGAACTCGAAGATACAGATGGAAAAAAAAACCAAGGTTTGAAGAGCTAATCAAAATATGGAAATGCCTCCAAAATAGGAATGAAAGAAGTGTCCATATGGTTAATGATCCATCTCCTTGAAATGCATAGGTTCCCAGCCACTGCATCCACCTAGTACATAGGAACAAATAATGAATACATAGCTAACTCCATCAAACCAATGAAGCATTAGAACTAACAAGAAATACCCCCATAATGCTGAACACAGAGAGGTATGATATGTACACTAAAAGAGGCTACCAAGAATAAGTGCATGTCAAAGAAAGTACAAACACATATAAAGGATGGTGTCGAGGATGATCAATCTCTGGACACACATAATGAGGCTAATATCATGGAAGGAACACTCAGTTGAAAATGGTAGATGGAAAACAAGGCAAACATCAAAACCTCCATGACACTTTATTATGTAGTGCGAGTACAAACACACACAAAATGTGCAAGATCCCAAGCATGCAATAATGACACTTTATCTTAGTGCATTTGCAAAAAATAAATGCTACAAACTAATGTCTATAATGCTTTTGAATGACATAAAGATGTAAGAACAAATGTAATAGCTAAAAAGGAGTCATCTCGTGCAAGGAAAATGATCCCAGGACCTGAAACATCTAAGATATCTGCCAAAATGACAAAAGGCAAAAACCTGAATAAAATGTACCTGGAGCAGATTCTGGCGATGAGACTTATACAAGAAGAAAGAGAATGGAAGCATCTTTTTGATGAAACATGAAAGTCAAAAAATAGAGTCTAAAAGAGTAAGATATGGAGACCAGAGTGCAAAAAGGAACCCTGACTTTGACTAGAAAAAAATTTGCAAGATGACAAAATCAAAAAACCAAACCTAGAAATTCAGGTCAGGCTCAGAATGAGCTTTCCAATGATATCTCGTTTGGCCAAAAAAGCCTCAAATTTATCAAGAGACGAGAAAAAAAATGAAAAGGGATCCAAAACAAGAACTCCAAGAAACCTCTACTAAATCTGGTGGAGCTCCACTAAATCTGGCGGGATTGCCAAAATTTTGGCCAAATTTGGCGGAGTACCAAGAAAAAAAATGTAAATTTTTTAAATTTCTTTTTTCTTCTGGTAGTACGGTGGTGAGAATTTTGAGGCAGCGTGGAAACCAAGGTAGAATGAAAACATAGACATTTCTTGCCTTGAAAAGTGAGCCAAGGTCGTGCATGCAAAAAAGAGGGCCCTGATTTTGACTGTGTCCAAATTGTACAAGCCTTATATAAAAATAAGGAGGTTTTGGGTCTTTTGAGTGCAACCGTAAGGTCGGTTTGTGCCCAAAGTGCTCCAAAAAATAGCTCCCTCAGATCCATACAAAAAAATCTGAAAATGTAAAACCCTCAACGCTCAAAAAAATCTTCAAAAAACTCAAGAATAGACTACAATAAGGCTCTAATACTATGTTTGAATTCAAAGAATTCAATCACCAAGATCCACTATATGAAAATACCTATCACAAAAGAAAAGAATGGAGACAACTCATAATGATTCGAAAGATAAAATATTCATTCAGAGAGAGAATATAGGAAATTACAAAACAATTAATAATTACAAAGAGATCAATATTTATAAAGGAGATCGAACACCCAGAAGGTGGAGAAACCTAGGTTGCATGATAATAATTAACAAAGAATTAATTATTATATGCCAAAATTTTAGCTTAAGTGAACTAGATATAAAAAGGGAACTTAATAATTAAATCAATAACGATTTAATTAATAAGTGAAAATACCTTTTTACTCTAACTAAAACAATTTTCTCAAAAAATGATAGTATAGGAGATGAACGATCACAAACCTTTAAAAATTAGTTGGGATAGGTTTAACTACCATGAATTGATGTATAAGGCATGCATGGTCATGTGGGAGTTGGTTGGACAGGGTTTGGAAGCAATTTTGTAATGAAATTTTCAATGAAAACTTAACTGTTACAATAATTCTCTGATTTTTCACTGTTGCCATGCTCGGAATGGTGTTGTAAATGAGTTTCTCTGTCTATAATGCATGGTAATTATTAGATATATGAGTTAGCTTCATTTTGGTTCAAGTTTCATGGATTTTCATGGAGTTTACAATGAGAAATTACATTTTTATTACAAGAGGGTATGAAACCCTCACTCAATAAGGGTTTGAATAAGAAGTAGATCATTTGGGCACTTTGCACCATTAGAATTCCTTATAAAATAGTAGTTTGAAGGATTTTTGAGTTTAGAATAATATTTTGGAACTTGCAGACCCAAACGACAGTGCTGAAACCAATTATAATGATGCCCTAGCCCATGGACTTGTGAATTTAGACTTGTAAACATGGAATATCATAAGGAATTTGAAGGCATGTTGGAATTTATTATATTTGGGTGCCAAGAACAAGTGAAATTTGTATTTTGGTGATGAGTTCCAACTATTAGGATGTTGGAAGTTACAATTGAAACAATTGTTATATTGTCATTGATGTCAAACCTTAACTGGTAAGACAATTTCTATCTAATAAAGTGCCATATCATTTGATTGATGAAGAAGATTTGAAAGGAGGAGATAACAAGAAGACCTAGTGAAATGGTGGAGTTATGAGAAGCTACAATGGGTACTTGATTAGTTGGCACATTGACAAGATAATGTGTTGTTTATCTTTAACATGAAGTGAAGAATGGAAGACTAAAAGATTAGTCTTTACCAAGAAAAAGAGTAGAAGATTAAGGAACTTAAGTTTAAGCTGAGTGATGCAAGTGTCGACCGAGTGCCAATACATGTTGAGTTATACATCGTCGACCGAGCATTAGTATTTATCGAGTTATTTAGTGATGATTGAGTGGAAGAACACAGTGATGACCGAGTGTCAATATTTTATTGTTTATGAAAGAATTGAGATCCCAACTGACACAGTTGAATTCTTGGGATATGTAAAGCATGTTGAATAAAAGGATGAATGTTGTGGAGAATTTAATGAAAATTTAATATATGTTTAACCATTTCTATGTATGGATTCAAGGAGTTTTGAGAAGTATCTCGAAAGTAGAAGGAGAATGAAATGTTGGAAGGATTCGTTGGATCTAACCAAACCCTAAGATCTACAGTGATGATTACGCGGAAAAAGATCAAGCTACCTAATTAGAGAGGTATAAGTTTAACCTATTTGCAGGTTATGGTATGAGAGGTTGATTCAGTTGATTGGCAAATCTAAGCAGAAGGCAGAGAAGGCTAAGAAGTGCAGTATAGAACTGTGAAGTGGTGATTGCTTGACGGATTTCCAAGAAGATCTAAAAGATAGAGATGATAATGGAAGATAGTCAGTGGATTAACATTTGAGAGAAAGTGGATTAGTTTTTAAAAAGTGAGTTGTATGTTTCAGATCAAAATTACTGTTACTTTCTAACCATTGTATCAGTTAAAATATTTTAATCAAGGTTGACCTAAAAATCATTTTGTAAATCCTTTAATCAAGGTGACATTTTGATGGAATGATCTAAGTCCTCTAACCAGGCCACTCCCTAACAAGGTGATTAAATCATTTAACAAAGTCACACCTAACAGTGTGTATTGTAACCTTTAACAGGGTTGGCTCCTCACAGAGCTCACTTCAGAAGAGTGAAATATTGGTAGCATGCTACTGGTGGTTTTTCCCATATTGGGTTTCCACATTAAATCCTAGTGTCATACTTGTCTGAATGTAATTTGATGTGTTTATTATTGATAGTTTTATATTCTGCAAGTTGATTACTTTAGGACAATGGACTACAAGTTTGTGTTACTGATTACATGCTATAGAGACCGAGTGGATTGTTGAGTAGATTTGAGTTGGTTGAAGTGTTTAAAAGTTCAATTGGTACATCTGGACATGAGGATAACTGATTCACCCCCCTCTCAGTTCTTCTAAATCATTCTAACATAGGATATTTTATTATTGAATTGTGTAAGTTCTTAGAGTGGTTACTTTGTAAAGAGGGCTAATTGAGCCCCTAAAATCGATAATAGTCTGAATTTGAAGAAGGTGTTCCAAAATACTGTAGTGTGAAATTCAAACATGTTATGTAACTAAAACATAGGTATATAGAAGTCTGATCCTTTTGTGAATATCTAGTTTGTATCAGGAGTTATGATGGTTTTTGTCCCTAATTAGGGCTACTAAGAACTAAGACAGTTTATGAGGAAGGTGCAAAAATTTGAGTAACCAATGCTTTGAGGGTTTCCTAGGGTGTTTAGTGGTTTTAAATTTCTAGATTGAGATGTTCCTAGGATTAAGGGAGTCTTGTGAATTAGTGTATCAATCATTTGGTGTTTGTAGCCTTTAAGACATAGAACCATTGGGAAGAATCAGAGGAGGTGTTCAGTGAAAGATCAAAGTGCCATGAGTATATTTGTTCCTACCATTATGATGTATCAGGGAGTCATTCTTGTTGTGTTTCCTTGTCATGTGTAACCACCCTGGTTGTCTTATACTGGATAGGTGATTTGGGAGAAAGATATTCCTTAATGAATCAGACCATTTGTTCACTCCTTTGACTTGTGTTAGTTTTCCTTTTCCATATACTTCTTCTGCATGTGTGTGTGTGTGTGTGTGAGAGAGAGAGAGATCTCAATATACAAAATAAAAGGGGAGAAGTAAAAATATGGATAATGTTGTCCTAAATTTTGTATTCGCAAAATTAGGGAAACCCTACGGAAAATTATGGTTTAGATTCTTCAAGATGAGCCTTTTTTGGTTTTCCTTGATTGTTTGTTGGGTTTTTGGTCTTGTTTTTTGCCTTAAGTTTATAGCCCTTGTAAATCCGCTCATTCTGAGCTATCTTAGGCATCAATCAGAGTTATCTAGAGAGAGAGAGAGATATCTCAATATACAGAATGAAAGGGGAGAAGTAGAGATATGGATAGTGTTGTCCTAAATTTTGTATTCGCAAAATTAGGGAAACCCTACGTAAAATTGTGGTTTAGATTCATCAGGATGAGTCTTTTTTTGGTTTTCCTTGATTGTTTGTTGGGTTTTTGGTCTTGTTTTTTTCCTTAACTTTATAGCCCATGAAAATCCTCTCATTCTGAGCTATCTTAGGCATCAATCAGAGTTGTCTAGCTCAAGTTATTAAGGTTTTAAGCGTGCTGCAGGTGGGATTTTTCTGCCAGCTTGGTTAAAATCCTTCAAAAGTAGGCTTTTTGTTGGTGATTGTATGAAGTAAAAATTTGATTTATATGTAAAGTGGGTTTAGAACCCTATTTTAAAATTTTACATCATTCTGAGAAGTTTTACTTATAGTTTTTATTGGTTTAAATATGTGATGGTAGACTTTTTAAGTCCTACATATTATATTATTATTACTATAAGTTACTGTAGACACCCTAAAATGGACAGGCTTGCAACTTTACATTAAAACCCTAATTTTCATCTATTAATTAATGGTTTCTTAATCATTAATTAATCATCTATTTTCTTCTAAATTCACCTTTCTCAAATCATCTAATCCAACTCTCAACATTAATTAAATAATTAATTTTATTTAATTAATTAACATTTAAATGATTAAATTACCATTGTTTAATTAATTAAACTCAATTTCCTATAGTTTAAATCCAATTATTTAAACTTACTAATTTATTCTTCCAATTAAATTAATTTAATTTCATCAAATAAAGCAATTCTTAATTAAAAAGAATTCAATTATCTCACATGTTGAAAATAATTAATTAATAAATGAATTAAATATTCATTTATCAT
>MU227821.1:595924-614324 GCA_018584345.1 Thuja plicata
CACACACACTTTGCAATTATCAACATCTCGACGCTTCTCAAGTCATAGACGCTGCCCAGCCAATACTGAGCATCAAGAACAACGTTATTGAAGGAGTAGAGAGAAACAATAGAAGCTTCAAGCTTTGGAGGGTTTGCATTCATTTGTCTTCCTTTTTGTTGTTTGTACATTTTATTGCTTACGTTTCCATCATTCGTTTAGTAGTTATTGCGTAATAGATTTGCATGCACTTGTGAACCTTGGCTACTAACCCCTGCCCTTGGAAAGCTGTGGGAAACCGGAGAGAGAGGCGTACAGTTACATATAAAGATTATGTTTTAAATGTAATGAGGTGGGATTTTTATTTAACATTGCATGTCATAATGTATGAAAATCATCTTTAAAACTCCATTATCAATATATTCTAAGTCTCAAATACATAAAGATGGGGTTTTTCTGCCCGATTGCATGCCCTTGTTAAACTCCCTTAAAAGTGGGCTTTTTATTGATAATTGCACGAAATAAAAAATTGACATTTAAATGTAAAGTGAGTTTAGAACCCCATTTTCAAATTTCACATCATTTTGAGAAGTTTTAGATATAGTTTTTAATGTTTTATATGTAAAGTGGGTTTTTCTAGCCCTTTTGCATATTATATCATTAAAACTATAGTTACATATAAATATATTATCATGAGACACTTTTAAATACAAGGAAGTGGGGTTTATATTTAACATTGCATGTCATCATAATGTAAATCTCTTTTAAAACTCCACTATCAATATATTCAAAGTCCGAAATGCATAAAGGTGGGATTTTTAAATGCAAATACATATGTTAAAGCATACAACTTAACATGTGTAAGTGGGGTTTTGAAATGTGTTTTCATATAAGAAGCCCATTAGTATAAACCTTTTAATTTAAAGGCTTTATAGTGGCAAATTTCAACCCAAATACATATGCATTTACATACAAAAAACCCACTTTTAATAGCTTAAAGACATAAGTGGCAAATTTTTGATGAAAAACATATACGTTTGGTCCCTAAAAACCCATCATTATTGACTTAAAATCATGGTGGCAATTTTATATGCAATTGCATGTGTTTTTAATATGCAATCTTTGTCCAAAAACCCGTCACTTTAATGGGCATGTAAGAACACATCCATTATTGCATGTATTTGCATATTTAAAGCCCATTTTAAGGGCTGAACAAAAAAAACATTGGATTTGGGGCATGAAAATAAAGCTAAAAAACCCATTTTTTGGAGCTGGAAGTGCAAAAATATCATTAAAATGACTGTATTCTTCATTTTAAAGCCTATTTTTGGGGCTAGAATTTCAAAAATGACTCATCTATGGTATGTTTTGGGCATTCTAAAGCCCGTTTTTGTTCCCCAACTGTAAAAATGATTGATATTGCATGTAAACGACAGTATAAAGCCCATTTTTGGGGCTGGAAGTTCAAAAACAACAAGTAGGGCATTGAATTTGTGTTTGAATATTTCAAAATTGGTTGCTATTTAATTGTATTGTTGTTATCTAATATGGACATTTTTCAAGAACATCAACATGACTCATCAAAAGTAATTAATTAGTGAGAAGGATTAATTGAACTCTTCTTCTATATAGCTATGAATTTGTAATTGTTTCTTCAATTTGAAAATCATGGATTCAAGAACAAGATTGCCAAGTTCTTCCCCAATTTTCTTCTTCATCTCATGAGAAGAAGTAAATTTTTATTTTCTTGTTTTCTTTTTGTGTTTGTTTGTTTGATTTTAAAAATGCAAATCTTTCATTTTATTTTCAGATTTGCATGTGTTTAGTCTGTTTTATTTTCTTCTCCTTCTTTCTTCTGTCTAAATTTCTCCAAGTTGCATATGCAAAGACTTCATCTATTTTGCATACGCAGTCAGGACTAAAAACCCCATTTTTAATGTGATATATTTCAAAAAAGAAAGGAAAAAGAGCCAATTCATTCCCAATATGGAAAGCAAACCAAAAAACTTACCTCCACGCTTATATGTCAAAGAAGAATGACTTGTAATGAGACATAAACATCTCACTTATGAGTAAACAACTGAAGATTCCCAATATGCAATATAAACCAAAAAACCCACCTTCATGCTTTTTCATGGCTTTTTATGAGATGCAAGTGTTTCCAAAAATCCCACCTTTCATACTGAATATTTTCTCATGCATATATACATCCATTTTTTTTTTCATTTTACCAAGCTCCAAGCTTGCTATCCGCATACATGCAGTGCCTCTAGAAAACTCCATTTTTTAGTTTTTCTCTCATTTAAAGAGTTTATTTTGCCCAAAATCCATTTCCTTTTGTTGCTCAAAGGTCTTCCACTCATATCCTATACACATACCCTTCAAGATCTACAAATTTCTAGCTTGAAAGACCATGTTATGACCTTTTCTGGTAACTAAAGAATGACAACATAATGAAGCCATTCAAAGAAAGAGATGAGATACAAAATAATGAGAGCATAGAAAGATTTCAAGGCTGATTTCAAGCAAGTGATTGGTTGATGACATCAGTACAAAAAAACCAAGGATGCAACTTCATATTCTAGTTTGAGATGCTTTCACCAAACCAAAACTCATCAATCATCGAGCATCCAGTAGCAGCATGAAGACTAATAAAGGATGATGTAATAGATGTCTTGTCTTGTCATACAGTTAGAAAATTTTCATCATGTATTTCTAATTTGTATTTGACAGATTACATGTAATGTAAAAACAAGATGTAATTGCATGTGATAGTATCACATGCAAAGCTGATTCATGTAATCATGTTGCAAGTGCATTAAGCCTTGTAGCATTGAATAAGTCAAAGTTAGTTAGTTAAAGATAAATATTGAATAAGTCAAGGTGGTTAAGGGTTTTCCCTTTATTCTTCACTTTTCTCTCTCCTCTTTTCCTATATAAAGGAGGAGCTCATTGTAAATAATCATATTTTTTTGTGTGCAAGAAAACTATAGCTGAATCTCTTGAGTTCTAAAAACTTTGAGTTTCATTGTGTAAGAGTTGAGAAATTGAATAAAGGAATAAAGCTTAGAAAATTTTGTGTTGTTTGTCTTGAGAATTAATGGATGTATTCTTATGTTGCATTCACTGAACCTTCAAATTAATAGTTATTTTTCGTAAAACATTGGAGCATTTTGATTCAAGTTTTCTGAAGACTTTGTGCTTCACAAAATCATGATTACTATAGATAGTAGTGACTATAACAATTTGAAAGCTGAAGACTTTGGGCTTCAGTTATAGAATTTTATTAAAGTAAAGGGTGTTCGAAGAAAGACTTTGAGCTTTCTCGTATATCCAAATTTTAGAGTAATCATCTAAAGTAAAGATAAGAGACTTTGAGTTCTTAGATTTGTTTCATTTTTAGTTAAAATAGATTGTTGTCTTAAGAATTGTTCTTAAGTCAATCCTTAAGCCACCAGTATTACAGTAGCAAGAAGAACTTTTTTTAATACAGTTCAATTTTGATTGAAGCCACCCGTGGTAAGAAGGGAGCTTCCCCTATTTCTGAGAGGAGAAATAAATTTCACATACTGCTGCCTAAAAGTAACATTTTGACAAGTTGTAGTTTTAGTGACTTGCAAAATATTTAGTTAACATTTTTTGATGACTCTGCTGGGGAATGAATATATTTGTATCCAAAGGTTAATAAGAAGATCGATTGAGAAGACTTTGAGCTTCTAGTTTGTTTTCTTGTCCTGGGGAAACAACATAGGACTTTGTGCCTTTATGGACACTTTGCTTCTTTAAAACTATCTCAAATCTTATACACACTTTCAGTTGCAATGTTTTTCTGAGAAAAGAGGAAAAGATTAAATGTCTATTCCACAAGAGAGAACTAAACAAAGTTCCATCCAAGTTAGTATAGATTTATTTTGTAAAGGGTTTCTTTTAGGTTGATCTAATTATTTTATTGGGGAGACGACACACATTCACAAGCTTCATGATTTTGTTTGAAGTATACTTATGTCTTATTCATTGTAATTATTCCATCGTATTTTTATTTCTTTTAGTTTTTCAAGATTTTTACTAAGGACATGTAAATGGCCCAAGGTCCTTGGGTAAATGATTTTGGTCCATTTAATTTGGCTCTACCTTTACATACTCTTCCTCATAGATCATGGGAGAATTTTCCAAAGTTCTTTGGTAATGAAAAACAACATCCTGATGAACATATTGCTTATTTTTACATTGCTTGCAGTGTTCATGGTGTTCAAAATGAGGATGTGTCTGTTAGACAATTCGTGGAAACTCTCCAAGGTGTGGCTGCTGACTGGTTTTACCATCTACCACCATAGACTATCACAAACTGGGATACTCTCAAGGCCAAGTTTGAAGAAAGGTTTAAGTCACTTGAAGATACTCATGCCTTGTTGGTCCAACTCACTCAGTTGAAGAAGTTATCTCACATACCTATGCGTGAATTTGTGGCCCATTTCAACAAATTGACATGAAAGTTTCAGCTATTGCTCATGATGAACTATAACTGATTGAATCTTTGAAGATGATAAGTTGATGATCACTGAGCTACAAAAGTGAATGCAAGACATTAAATCAGTTAATGTATTGTATTATCATTGATGTCAACTTGATATAGTCTGATCATTCATACACATATTGGTCATAACATTGAAGATATGAAAAGACAAAGTTTATGTGATCAATAAAACATAAAAAGTTTGTATACACCAAGTGACAGTGAACACCGAGTGATAGTGAACACCGAGTAGTTCACAGTGAACATTGAGAAGTTCACAGTGTATACCAAGCACCGTAGGAACCGATAAACTATTACCGAGAAAGATCTATTTACCGAGCATAATTGAAGTTGTTACCGAGTATAACTCAAGTTGTTGACCGATCAAAATTGAAGTTAAAGAATGAAAAAACTACTTAGCTGGAAGAGCTATATTTAGGGATTGACTAATTGATTGATTTATTATCAACGGTCAATTAAAATAAAGAAAGAAGGAGATTTAAAGAACGTTTTATTCCAAGTTATCATGGAGATATCTATGGAATAAAACTAAAGCAGAGCTTTACGGGATAAAGCAAAGCATGACAAGATTTACGGATCAAGAAGTGATCTATGACAAAAACAAGGAGATTGAACAAATAATCATGTCTATATAAAGAGACAATGAATTCATTATAAAAAGAGAGGAATGTTGAGTATATTCTGGTGAAGATAGAATTATTCATGTAGACCATATCATATAGAATGAACAATAGAGCCAAGGAATTCTACAGACACCGAGCAACAGAGGACAAAGCATTCACCGAGCATAACAAAGAAAGGAAGCAAAGGAGCTAAAGTTTATATTGATCAGAGTGGTATTATTGGACTAACAATAGATCTGAATATCTGCAAGTTAAAGTTGTATTTTGAATAGATCATTTAATGTATCAGTTTAACCATTGGTTTAGAAAATATATTAACCGACTGGGATTTTACAGTCCTTATTGTATTGAGATAATTAAGAGTATCAAAAGGTTTACTTGTTGACATCATAGTGAATGCTAGGTCAAAAGACAAAGTATTAGTTTTAAATCCTCTAACAAGGTCACACTTGACAACATGTATTGTAACCTTTAATAGGGTTGGCTCTTCATCGAGCTCACTTCAGAAGAGTGAAAATATTTTGGGTTACCTGTCCCAGGTGGTTTTTCCCAATATTGGGTTTCCACATTAAAATCTGTGTCAAATGTGTATTTCTTTCATTGTATTGATATTTTGTTTTACACATTATTGAAACTGGATTTGTCGGTAAACACTAAGTTTATTTGCTGCTACTCGGTAAAGTCTAGAAAAGATAAACAATACATCTCACCGAGCAATTTATATTTGTTAAAGTTATTTATGGCATACATCTTAATGATTGGGGACTGAAAGATAACTGGGGGTATTATATTTTAGATATAAGTTGTTGGTTGGATTTTTGGAATTATTTTTAAGGCCATTGATTCACCCCCTTCTCAGTTATTCTAACAATTGGTATCAGAGCTTTGGTGCTTGGAAGAAAAGTTTAAAGGGACTTAAGCTAAAGATCACAAGATGAATAAAAGGGATGCGCCTAAGTTGACCAAGGACAAATTTTCATCATGGAAAAGTAGGATAATACTTCATCTATCTGGTATTAGAAATGATGTTACACAACACTTGGATAGTGAATATGTTGCACCTACTAGACCTCCGACTGTTGATTAATTGAGAGAGAAACACGAACACAATTCTATGATGATAGAACTCGCTTCTTCACTAATCGATGCTGAATTTGAAGATGTGAAATAATGCACCTCTGCAAACAAAATGTGGGACAAACTCAAGCTAGTACATGGAGGAGATGCCAATGTGCTGAGAGATAAAGTTGAAAGCCTAAGAGGAAAGTTTGATGATCTGAGAATGAAAGGAGACAACATCACTCAGTACAGTGACTGAATCAAATAATTTGTTAATGCTATCCATGGAGTAGGAGGCGTACTTTATGAAGGAACAATTGTAAGTAAAATTATGAGAACCTTACTACATGTTTATTCTATTAGAGTATCTACAATTAAAGAAAAGAGATCAGTAGCTAGTAACAATGTTACTCTTGATAGTTTGATTGGTAGAATTATTTCATTTGAGATGAACAACTATGAAAATAGTGTCTTACCTACAATTGAGTCTGCATTCAAGTCTTCTCTGAAAATAAGCAAATCTAGTAACAAACACACTATGAGAAATCATACTGATAGTGATAGTGATGAGAAAGAACTTGATGAACTTGAAGCACTAATGGCTAGGAGATTACATAGAGGTAAAGGAAGATATAAAGGTAAATTCCCATTGGTCTATTTTAATTGCAAAGAAATTGGACATTTTGCTGCTAGATGCCCTAACAAGAGAAAGGATGACAGAAACAATGATAGATCTTATGAAAATAAGTTTGATAGAAGTGATGACCAAGACTCCAGAAGAAACCAACACTCTAACAGAAGAGATAATTCAGATTACAAGGAAAAGTGCAAGAAGTCTTGTTACCTGGTTGAGAACAAAGATGAAGATTCTGATTCTAATTCTGATGAAGATGTTGAGGTAGTATTTGTTGCTATGAAGGATGATTTAGATGAAGAAGAAAGGTATGTTGAAACTGCACTCATATCTAAAGTTAGCAAAAATGATGTCTGGATTATTGATATTGGCTGTACTCATCACATGATTGGAGATAAAGAAAAGTTTGAAACTTTTGAATATTATAATGGTGGATTAGTTAGGATGGGTAATGACTCACCTTGCCCAGTTGAAGGAAAAGGTACCATCATGTTGAATAATCTGATCAGATGTGAAAATGCATATTAGGTGAAAGGACTTAACTATAACCTGTTGAGTGTTTCACAAATGAACAACACAGGACACCGATTTTCATTTGAGAACAAAAAGGAAATGATCTACAATGGAACAGAAAAGTTGATTGGTACTAGTGAACAAACAAAAGGTAATCTATTCTATCTTGATAATACCAAGACCACTTGTTTATTGGCTAGAAATGAAGACATTTGGTTGTGGCATAAAAGGTTATGTCATGTGAAGTTTTACAACATGGTTAAGATAAGTAAGAAAATAAAAATGAGAGGCTTACCGAGTATTTTGAAGCCTAACCATGTTATTTGTGAAAATTGTCAAATGGGAAAAATGACAAAGTCTAGTTTCAAGATAAAAACCTACACATCTAATGCTATTCTAGAATTAGTCCATACCAACTTATGTGGACCAATGAGAACAAAGAGATATTATGGTGATAAATACTTTATTCTATTTGTTGATGACTATTCTAGGATGATGACTGTCATGTTCTTAAAAGAGAAATCTGAAGCATTTAAGATGTTCAATTGGTATAAAGAAAAAGTTGAAATTTTTTTTAGAAAAGAACTAAAATGTTTAAGATCAGATAGAGGAGGAGAATTTATTTTTAATGAAATCACTAACTTTTGTAATGAGCATGGGATTACAAGACATGTTTCTGCACTGAGGACACCACAAAAAAATGGGATTGTTGAAAGGAGGAATGGATCAATTATTGATTGTGCCAGAACACTAATGATTGAAAAAGGCATCATACAAACATTCTGGAGAGAAGCTGAAAGTACTGCTGTCTATACATTGAACTGAGTTCAATTGAAGAAAGACACAAATAAGACACCTTATGATTATGGTATGGATACACACCAAATGTGAGTTACTTTGGAATTTTTGGAAGTCAATGTTATATACTGAAAAATGATAGAAATGGGAAACTTGAATCTAAAAGTGATGAAGGAATATTTCTAGGATTTTCTACTAAAAGCAAAGCTTATAAATGTCTAAAAAAATCTTGTAACAAAATCATTGAGAGTGCAAATGTTAAAGTGGATGAATTTACTTAGAAAAATGATGAGGAAAGTAGAAAGGAACCTGAAGATTACAACAGAATTGTCTACATTGATGAACCTAACACTTTTCTCGAGCAATAGACTGGAGCTACTGAGCAATAGTATAACACTACTGAGCGATAGAACAATGCAACTGAGAAATAGGATGCATACACCAAGAATCAGGAAAATGCTCACAATGCTGAACTGAGCGATGGAGAAAAAAATGAAGATCAAAATGAAGAACAAAGATCTGAACCTGTACTTGCTAAATATGTCAGAAGACACCATCCACATGACCAGATCACTGGGGACAAAAAATTAGGAATGAGAATAAGAAGTAAGTCACGTAACAATAGATGTTTGATTTATGATTTTGAGCGTAAATATGTTAATACTGCACTTGAGAATCAAGAATGGGTTAGTGCAATGAATGAAGAGATTGAAAAAATTGAACAGATTGAGAAGAATAAAACATGGACATTAGTACCTAGACTGAGTGAAAAAATGTCAATGGCACCAAATGGATTTTTAGAAACAAACTTAATGAGAATGGAGAAGTCACAAGAAACAAAGCAAGACTGGTATGCAAAGGGTATGCAGAAGAAGAATGTATTAACTATGGAGAAACCTTTGCATCTATTACTAGACTAGGAGTAAGAATTCTACTTGCTTATGCTGCTTTTAAAGGATTCAAAGTATACCAAAAGGATGTTAAATCTACATTTCTAAATGGAGTACTAGAATAGGAGGTATACATTGAACAACCTGAAGGGTTTGTTGATCCTAACAAGAGAAACATGGTTTGTAAACTACACAAAGCCTTGTATAGATTAAAGCAATCACCAAGAGCATGGTATGAAAGACTTTACTCTTATATCATTAGTATTGGATTTATTAGAACAAGTAACAATAACAATCTATATTTGAAAGGAGAAACTGATGATAATATTTTGATTGCTGAGATATTTGTTGATGATATCATATTTAGAGGTAATGATATGCTATGCAAGTCATTTGCTGATGAAATGAGAAAATAATTTGAAATGTCAATGTTTGGAGAGATAAAAAATTTTCTTGGCCTATAGATTCTACAATAGGATGAAAAAGGCATCTACATCTCACAATCCAAATACATCAAATAAATTATCAAGATATTCAAGATGGAGGACTCCAAACCAGTTGGAACACTTGTGGCAACTAGATGAAAATGACAAAGGAAGACAAGAAAATTGAGGTAAGTCAGACCTTATACAGATCTATGATTGGTAAACCTATGTATGTTGTACACACTAGACCTGATATAACAAATATAGTTGGTATAGTTGCAAGATTCTCTACTAACCCTAAGGAATCACACATGACTGTTGTTAAATGAATTTTGAGATATCTGGAGAATACTGAAGACTATGGTTTGTGGTACAATAAAGAAGGCAAATTTGAGCTACAAGTTTACACTGGTGTTGATTGGGCTGGAAACATAGATGATAGAAAGAGAACTACAAGATGGATAAGTAAAAATAAAGGATGCATATCTCAATCAACTGCAGAAGCAGAATATGTAGCTGCTGCTACAAATTGCTCTAACATTGCATGGATCAAGAAATTGCTGAAAGGTATGAATGAGAAAATTCTTGACCCAGTAATTATCTATTGTGATAATACAAGTGCTATAAATATTTCAAAGAACCCTATGATGCATGCTAAGACAAAGCACATAGCTCTTAAGTATCATTACTTGAGGGAACAAGTACAAGAGAAACATGTAATACTGGAATATGTACAATCCAAAGAACAACTAGCAGACATATTTGCAAAACCATTGCCAAAAGACACATTTGAGTACCTAAGGAATAGACTAGGGGTTTGTCCCTTGTCTACTAGTCACTAAGCTGACTAAGAGGCTACATTAGCCTACACATTATCAAAATATTAATCATGTTGATGCAAGCTAAGATATGGACTGTAATGACATATCAATACAGTGAAGGTACTTATCTGAACCTCACACCAGAGATAATGTTGGATAGTACAGAGATGTATTTTTTTTGGGCATTGCTGTCAAAGGGAGAGAAATATTCAATGAAATATCTAATGATAAGAGAATCAATAAAATATTCATCAGAGAGAAGAACATCTAAAGGGAGAGAGAAGATTCAATTAAATGGAGAGAAAGATTCAATGAAATAACCATCCATCAAAGGGAGAGAATTGGAGAGAGTTAACACTGCATATCTATCCAGAAAAGGGAGAAAAGATTCTATAAGAAAGGATGAGACAGAAGTAGAAGACAAAACTATTACACCTATCTAGTGAAGGGAATGAAGGAAGGGAGAGTACACAACATAATCAAATCTAAGCTAGAAGAGCTTACCGAGATTCAGATATTTGAATTGGTTATAGAACAATAAGTTTGGTATGATATGACATATTTCATATTGTATTGCCATCAATGCCAAAGGGAGAGATTGAAGAACTATAAATGATTGAATATTTGAAGATGATAAGTTGATGATCACCGAGTTGCAAAAGTGAATGCAAGACATTAAATCAGTTAATGTATTGTATTGTCATTGATGTCAACTTGATATAGTCTGATTGTTCATACACATATTAGTCATAAAATTGAAGATCTGAAGAGACAAAGTTTATGTGGTCGATAAAACATAAAAATTATTTATACACCGAGTGATAGTGAACACCGAGCAGTTCACAATGTATACTAAGCACTGCAGGAACCGAGCAAGTTTTACTGAGTAAGAGCTATTTACCGAGCATAACTAAAGTTGTTACTGAGCATAACTGAAGTTGTTGACTGATCATAACTGAAGTTAAAGAATGACACAACTACTTAGGTATCAGAGCTATATTTGGGATTAACTGATTGATTGCTTTATTATCAACGCTTAGTTAATCTAAAGTAAGAAGGAGATTTAAAGCATGTTTTATTCCCAGTTATCATAGAGAGATATACAGAATAAAAGTAAAGAAGAGCTTTACAGGATAAAGCAAAACATGGAAATATTTACGGATCAAGAAGTGATCTACAAAAAAAACAAGAAGATTGAATGACTAATCATGTCTATATAAAGAGACAAGGAATTCATTATAAAAAGAGAGGAATGTTGAGTATATTCTGGTGAAGATATAATTCTTCATGCAGATCTGATCACATAGGCTAAAGAACAGAGCCAAGGAATTCTGTAGACACTGAGAAACAGAGGACAAAGCATTCACCGAGTAGAACAAATAAAGAAAGCAAAGGAACTGAAGTGTACATTGATCAAAGAGGTATTATTGGACTAACAATATTGGGTTTCCATGTTAAAATCCTAGGTGGGTTTTCCCAATATTGGGTTTCCACATTAAAATCTATCTATCAAATGTGTATTTCTTTCATTGCATTGATATTTTGTTTTACACATTATTAAAACTAGATTGGTCGGTAAATACTAATTTTATTTGCTGCTACTCGGTAAAGTCTATAAAAGATAAACAATATATCCCACCGAGCATTTATATTTGTTAAAGTTATTTATGGCATACATCTTGATGATTAGGGACTGAAAGATAACTGAGGGTATTATATTTGAGATATAAGTTGCTGGTTGGATTTTTGAAATTATTTTTAAGGCCACTAATTCACCCCCCCACTCATTTATTCTAACAACTCAGCCTACAACTAAAAATTTGAAGTGTTTCTTTGTCAATGATCAGATTCCCAAAGTTAATTTTCTATTACAAAGAGCATCTCCCACTACTCTTGCAACTGCACAGACATTAGCCATTGGAATTGAAGATGACCCTATTCTTGCTGGGAAGATAAAAATTGATGCAAGTGGGTTTGGCAAAAGTTATCTTTCTTCTAATTGATTTTCTTTTATCACAAGGATGGATCCTACAGTGTAGAGGTTGGAAAATGAGTTTGTTTCTCTTAAAAAGAAAATAACTCAAGGTATGTTCTTTATTCCTCACAAGAATGTACCAATAAAGCCTCTTCTAAATGTTTCTCATAGTGCTATTGTTGGGAATCAACAAAAGTTGGTTTCATAACCAAAGAAGCTTTCTATTGAGGCACCATCAGTGAAGGAAAAAATAAAGAATCTTGAAACTAAGGACAATGATCTTGCTATACTCTTCCAAGAAAAGGAAGAAGACATAGCTGACGACTCTTATTTCTGGTTCACACAGTCTCAGAAAGCCATTGATGAAAAGAAGAAAGATAAAATTTTTCCATCTGATGTTCAAGTGAATGAAGATAATCATGTCACCAGACATGAAAAGATTGATATGCAAGGGAGTCCTAATCAAGCTCAAAATAATGCATCTTTGTATCAAGGTCATAAACATGAACACGCTTTGTATAAACGTCCTACCCCTGAACTTGATGAAGATCATTTCATGACTACTATAGAAGATTTTTGCACAAATCTTATTGATAATTATCCTCAATTTGAAGTTTGTGAACAACATACTTAAGAATGCATTGCAGTTATGTATTCATATGAATCACATGAAGGGAATCATTTGGAGCATGATATTGTCATGGTTGAAAAACCAATCACTCAAGTTGCAGCCAACAAGAAGAGTTCAGAATTTGTTCGATCAAGGGGATGTCCCATAAGTAATCTAGTTTGGTTGGAGGCCAACAAGAAGGTAGTTATTACACTTGTACTTGAGAATGAAGATACAATTGAGGAAGAGGCTAAACATGCATTTGTAGTTTAGCAGGAGCAGTTTAGTAGCAACAATACATATGATTCATCTCAAGAAGATGAATTTGTTCATTTTTTCCAAGAGATGTTACATAAAAAATTGATATCATTGCTCTATTTGTTTGTGGATCATCTGTACAAAGTTGCTTATGAACATGCAAAGTACTGCAAGCTATTGAAAAAGGTATCTATTTTGTTGAGCCAGTAAATGGTTTCATCTAAAAAGTTTCATTGCCGGCTAATTTTAATTAGGTAAGTTTTCTTTGTTTTCAATAAGTGTGTTTGCACAAATTTGTTTTGTTTTAATTAGGTGCTTTGCGTCAGTTGCATTATCCTTTTTGTTTATATTTTTTATGCTTTACTCTATAGCCCAATGGATACTAAGGCACTTAGAGATTCTGGATTCTACATTCCTCATTGTTTCTAAGAACAAACGAGCTACGTTCCTCAATCATAGCCAATTGTTGTCCTCAATTTTATATTCACAAAATTGGGGCAACTCTACAGAAAATTGTGGGTTAAATTCTTCAAGATGAGTCTTTGTTTTTTTTTCCTTGACTAATTTTTGGGTTTCTGGTCTTTTTTTTTGCCTTAAATTTATAGCCCTTAAAATTTCACTTATTTTGAGGTATCTTAGGCGTCAATCAGAGTTGTCTAGCTCAAGTTATTAAGGTTTTAAGTGTGCTGCAGGTGGGGTTTTTCTGCCTGATTGCACGTCTTGGTTAAAACCCTTCAAAAGTGGGTTTTTTGTTGGTAATTGCATGAAGTAAAAATGTCATTTATATGTAAAGTGGGTTTAGAACCCATTTTAAAATTTCACATCATTTTGAGAAGTTTTACTTATAGTTTTTAATGGTTTAAATATGTGATGGTGGACTTTTTAAGTCATTTTGCATATTATATTATTATTATTATAAGTTACATATAAAGATTATGTTTTAAATGTAATTAGGTGGGGTTTTATTTACCATTGCATGTCATAACATATGCAAATCATCTTTAAAACTCCACTATCAATATATTCTAAGTCCCAAATACATAATGGTGGGATTTTTTTGCCCAATTGCATGTCCTTGTTAAAATTCCTTAAAAGTGGTCTTTTTATTGATAATTGCATGAAATAAAAATGTCATTTATATGTAAAGTGGGCTTAGAACCCCATTTTCAAATTTCACATCATATTGAGAAGTTTTGGATATAGTTTTTAATGTTTTATATGTAAATGTGGGGTTTTCCAGTCCTTTTGAATATTATATCATTAAAACTATAGTTACATATAAGTATATTATCATGAGACAATTTTTAATACAAGGAAATGGGGTTTTTACTTAACATTGCATCTCATCATAATGTAAATCACTTTTAAAACTCCACTATCAATATATTCAAAGCCCCAAATGCATAAAGGTGGGCTTTTTAAATGCAAATACATAAGTTAAAGCATACAACTTAATATGTGTAAGTGGGGTTTTGAAATGTGTTTGCATATAAGAAGCTCATTATTATAAGCCTTTTAATTTAAAGGCTTTATAGTGGAAAATTCTAGCCCAAATACATATGCATTTGCATAAAAAACCCCATTTTTAATATCTTAAAGACATAAGTGATGAATTTTTGATGAAATGTATATGCGTTTGGTCCCAAAAAACCAGTCATTATTTTTTTTTTGATCGGTAACATTTTTGTATATTCATTGAAAATAAAAAGAGGATTACATCAGTATGCCACTTCCAAGTTGGCCATCATATTACAAACATATTTCATCCCTACCCCACACACATATATGGACGTAAAAACATGAAAAAGGCATTAACACCCATCAAAAAATAAAAAGAACGTCCAACACACAAGATCACAAAAAGCATATGACTACCCTAGTAATGGCCCCATCTACCTTCAACAGCCCTTTGTGCTTAGTCTTTGAACCACTCAGCCGCCTCCTCCCTCAAGAAGTTGGGGATGGTCTAGTCATCCTGAACTAACCTTGGCTTGCCCTTCGAGCTGGCACCCTGGTGACTCATGCTTCCCTTCTCACTTGTGCCCACCTCTTTCTACTCCCTCCTCTTGAGCTGGTGTCGCAACTGTTTCCCTGGTGCTAATACACTCTTCTGGGGCGTTGACTTCATAAAACCCCTCTTTTCCTCCTCCTACGCCAAGATATGTTCCAGCAAGAACGCCACAATCTTTTTCCATCCTTTCTCCACCTTCGGTATATGCACTCCTTGCGGGTTCGCCAAAGACCATACTATTAGAGGTTGGACTGAAGTATCTCCTCCCCTGATTAGCCTCCATGGCTCTTGTCCCATCTCTAGCCCTTCCCCCAATACTGCTTTGTCCACAATTTTCTCCAACCCCACCAGCCATTGTGGGTCAACACATGAAGCCACCACCCTTCTGACTTCCTCCTTGGTTTCTCCCACTGTCAATGCCAGTGCCACAAAGAGCAAAGCTACATCCAGATTGGAGCGTCTCCTCCAGTACGAGTCCAGATAATCCACTCCAAGAATTTGTTGTATGCCGTCCATGAACTCTGAATCTTCAAACATAAAAATGTTCTTTAGACACCTCGCTATGATCTTCCCCTAATATGATTGCATCTGGCTATCTGATTCAAGCACAAAATTTTCCTCCATCTCCTCCTTCTTGCTGAAAACCTTGTGATTTGATCGCTCTTTTTTGATTTGATATTACACCCTTCGGACAATCTAGAAGGGTTTTCTTCGTGGGGTGCCAATAAATCAGTGCACTTGCTGTCATGTGCTAGGCCATGAACAATCTTGAGTGCAGCCGGGTTAAATGGTTTATTACTACTCCTCCATTAATTTGTTAATATGCTTTAATTGGGGTGTGCGTAATGTTTCCCTCTTTTTATTCCAAGTCAAGACCTCTAAGGTCTTCATAAATTTCATTTTGAGGCCCTTGTGCAACATTCGCACCCATATTGGCCAACTTGTCTGCCACTTTATTAGCTTCTCTATAAATGTGAAAACCTTAAAGTCCTTATATTCCTGTAGAGGCACTTGATTTTCTTGATGTGTTTGTCAAGATGCCAAACTACCAGTTTTACTCTCAATATCCCATTATTGATTATCTCTGAGTCCCCTTCAAGGTGCACTCTGCGGATTCCCAATTTGGCTCCTAATACTAAAGCCTCTTTGGCCACAACATATTCGGCCACATTATTTGTACCATCCTTCAGTCATTTGGCCACAAAGACAAGAATGTTGCCCTGATGATCTCTTGCTATACAACCGCATCTAGATACCCCCGGGTTTCCCCGAGCTACTCCATCAAAGTTAATTATCACCCATCCTTCCTCTGGTGGTTGCCAAGATACCTCTTTTCTATTCTACTTAGGATTAACCCTTAAAGACCCATTAATAGGCAAAAACCCTTCATTATTGACTTCAAAGCATGGTGACAATTTTATATGCAGTTGCATGTGTTTTGAATATGCAATCTTTGTCCAAAAACTTGTCATTTTGCTGGGCATGCAAGAACACATCCATTATTGCATGTATTTGCATATTTAAAGCCTGTTTTAAGGGCTGAAAAACAAAAAATTGGATTTGGGGCATGCAAATGAAGCTAAAAAATCCATTTTTGGAGCTAGAAGTGCAAAAATGTCATTAAAATGACAGTATTGTTCATTTTAAAGCCCGTTTTTGGGGCTGGAATTTCAAAAACGACTCATCTATGGTATTTTTTGGGCATTCTAAAGCCCATTTTTGTTCTCCAATAGAAAAAAAATGATTGATATTGCATGTAAAAGATAATATAAAGCCCGTCTTTGGGGCTGGAAGTTCAAAAAAAACAACTAGGGCATTGAATTTGTGTCTGAATATTTCAAAATTGGTTATTTTTTAATTGCATTGTTGTTATCTATTATTGACATTTGTCAAGAACATCAACTTGAATCATCAAAAGCAATTAATTAGTGAGAGGATTAATTGAACTCTTCTTCTATATAGCTGTGAATTTGTAATTGTTTCTTGAATTCATTATGAACTAAGTTTTTCTAGTCCTTTTGCATATTATATCATTAAAAATATAGTTACTTATAAATATATTATCATGAGACACTTTTTAATACAAGGAAGTGGGGTTTTTATTTAACATTGCATGTCATCATAATGTAAATCACTTTTAAAACTCCACTATCAGTATATTCAAAGTCCCAAATGCATAAAGGTGGGCTTTTTAAATACAAATACATATGTTGAAGCATATAACTTAACATGTGTAAGTGGGGTTTTGAAATGTGTTTGTATATGTAAAGGGGGAAATCGTGTATGAGGGGGTTTGATTTGCTTAGAGTATGTTGATTTCCTTAACCTTACTTTATATTTAATTGAATTGTATTGATTGTATATTGTAATTATGATTAGGGAGAAAATAAGATGTTCCCCTTTTATTCCCAAATGCACAAATGGAAGATCCAAATTGATCAACCCCAAGGAAGGGCTAATGCACAAATGAATCAACTATTTGGAAAGGAGAATAACAAGAGAGATACCTTAAATTCTATTAATTATATGTATAGAAATGATATATGACAGTAATTGAAGAAATAGGAGAAATGCATCAACCTTGAAATGTTGCAGATCAAAGAATGCTATTTTTCAGATGTCTATAGACTGTTTCTGGAAAAACTGACAGTTGATCCTGAACCGGAATGCAGAGACGAAGAAAACCTAGAAATATTTTTCTGTTCTGATGTCATCTTATGAAAAAGGTCAACCTTGACCCACAAATGTCAACCCTGACCCAATAATGTTGACCCTGACTTGCACAGGTCCGACATAAAATCTGTTCACGCCGTCCGAAAGAAAGATGAAAAGGGTATCCAGATCTGGTCTCAAATCTGCTATTCTGTACCTGTACCTACAAGAAAAAGAGGATTGTTTGTTGTGGGGGAGGGGTTTGCCTTAGTCAAACCCTGATTTAGGAATTAACCTTGAAATCAATAAAGTACAGAATGCTAGCAAGTAGTAGAGTTGAATCTAACAATGAAGCTATGATATTCAATAGATATATAATTGAAATTCAAATGTATGCAAGTATGTAAGTATGAAAGCATGAAATCAATAGAAACCATAAACCTCCATGATTTTATGCTTGAAATCCACTTTGAAGAGATGATGAAAGAGTCTTGAGGATGCACAAAGGATCTTGAAGGAAGATCACACCACCATCATGGCTAGATCTAGGGTTTGAATGATGAATCTTGAACGTTTGCACCTAATCCCTTCAAAGGCTTGAGAGCTTGAATCCTTGAT
>MU227821.1:614441-645619 GCA_018584345.1 Thuja plicata
GGATGCTTGAACTTTTTTCTTCTTGACAAAATCTTGATTATAGCTCTTTGCACTTAGAAGACTTAGAGAAAATGAGAGAGAGAGACTTCCTTTTATATGAAATTAGGGCACAATCTTCTAAGGAGGATGACATAGGATAATTAAATTACAATTAGACCCATGCCCCTAGAAAAGGACCTATATTAAATATAATTTAGGAATCAACGCTTTAGAACCTGAAACAGCCGACCCAGAAGCGGGAAAACTAAATTTTTGATGACCCCCAATAGCCGACAAGCTTCCTGTTTTGAAAAGGGGGACCCTGGTTAGGGTCGAGGTCGACCCTGACCTAGGGGGTCAGAATCCCTGGAAAATATGCCAGGTGGGGTAGGAGGTACCCGAAGAGGCCCAATCAGGGTCCTGAATAGGCACAAAAGTATGAGATGATGCAGAAACGAGAGGATGATATGATGGAGGTCAAAAACTTCCCCTAAGGAGGGCTAAACGCTCTTAACATGGAAGTGCTTCCATTTTAAGATGATACATTAAGCCCCCACTTTAGCAGGAGTACATAAATTGAATGTGCTCACGGTAAAGTTAGAGGAAAAGGATCCTAGTGGATTGCAATGAGATAGAATATCACTAAGTCAGGGATATGACCCCCCAAACCAAGGATTCTAACTCAACATACATACATAAAGATATGGAAATAAAGAGCAATCAATCATAGAAAACATACATGACTACATAAGTAAGACAAGAACAACACCATAGATAACATAGCTTCATGATCTAATCCTACTAGCATGAAAGCGAAAGAGAGAAGAGAGAGTGATTACCTCGCCTAGTAAGATGCCCACCTTACTATGAATCACCAAGAAGGGAGAGCCCAACAGGTTCACCCATAAACTGTGCTTGTAATTGTAAATGCGTCTTTTGATGGCTTTTAAAAATATCCATAGATCCACATTCTTGTATCACTATGGAATATAAAATGTGTGTCCATTCAGGATTTAGCAACTTATGTGCATTACCTTTCAAGGATTTAGCATATTGCAAAAATAAAAAGGGTGCATATCTCTTTAGGATTTAGCAACTTATGTGCGTTACCTTCCAAGGATTTAGCAAACAGGATTTAGCAACTTGTGTGCGTTACCTTCCAAGGATTTATCATGCTACAAAATGTAAATAAATGTAAATTATAGTACAAGGGAGATCCTATATATGCCCCCTCCTTATCATGGCTACCCACTAGGTAGGATAAGGAAGAGGAAGATGATACCTACTTCACCAGGTAAGGAGATATCCAGCTAAACAACAATGTATACCATATTCTTAGCGAAGAGCCTTGACCCTTACATCTAAGAACATAGATAATCATGAAATGGATATGTCACTTATGGAAAAAGGATCCTTAAAGAGGAAGAGATCTTATCAACAAGAGCCCTACCAGAGAGGAGTGCTTAGGATAAAATGTCATCTTTGAAAAGCAAGAGGGACCCAAGATTCAACCATCAAACTCCTTCCAAGAGGATGAGGAACCTTGTAATGAAGGATAACAAACTCTAACCAAAAAGCAAGGGCAAGTGTTTATAAAGAAAATAATTTGCAAAATAAAGAAGAGGCAATGACCTAGGACAATCACCTCTCAAATAAGGGCGTATCAATGGTCAAAACATAGATCTTTATAAGGAAAATAATGTTTGCAACATAAACAAATGCCACTAAGCTAAGGAAAGTAGATCCTTAGATAGAGGTAGAAGGAGAGATACCTTGGCCCCCAGGGATGAAGGCAAGGGATATATCAAATTACGTCAAAGTTATAATAATAAGAGATATCCTTACCAAATAGATGTCTTAGAAAGAATATCATGAGTGTAAGAAGTTATAAGGATAGATTGCAGAAAGATTAACCAATTATACTCAAAACAACATTCATGCTAAGAGGATAATGGATCCTATAAGACTGTAATAGAATACCTCTTGCCCCCCAGTTTAAGAGACAAGAGGAGAAACATAGTCTAATGTGTAGAAGAATGAGGGGAATGCCCTATGTCAAAATTATGAAGAAATTGTAATACCGCTCGGGAATAAGATATAATTTCATGAGAAGCTCTATCTCTAACATATAATTTGAAATGCACAAAATCAGCAAGTAAATGTTTATTACTATTATGGAAAGGACATTTGTACTTATGTAAAGCATTTTTCAGAATAGGTTTAAAGTTTTCTTTCTTGGAATTCATTAACTGGACATACACTTTCTTAGCCACATCTTGAGGAGTATCAGGATGATCTAAGGTAGGTGCTGGAAGAAGAATACCAAGAGGAGGATGATAACTAATATCAGCCACATGAAATTAAGAAGATGAATAACCTATACCATGCATATCATGTTTAGGAGATACATTGATCGGGTTTTTAATTTTACGAGGAGATACATTGATCGGGTTTTTAATTTTAATTTTATCACGCCGGGTTCACCAAAATGTAAAGGGGGAAATCATGTATGAGGGGGTTTGATTTGCTTAGAGTATGTTGATTTCCTTAACCTTACTTTATATTTAATTGAACTGTATTGATTGTATATTGTAATTGTGATTAGAGAGAAAATAAGATGTTCCCCTTTTATTCCCAAATGCACAAATGGAAGATCCAAATTGATCAACCCCAAGGAAGGGATAATGCATAAATGAATCAACTATTTAGAAAGGAGAATAACAAGAGAGATACCTTAAATTCTCTTAATTATATGTATAGAAATGATATATGACAGTAATTGAAGAAATAGGAGAAATGCACCAACCTTGAAATGTTGTAGATCAAAGAATGCTATTTTTTGAGGTCTGTAGACTGTTTATGGAAAAACTGACAGTTGATCCCGAACCGGAACGTAGAGACGAACAAAACTCAAAAATATTTTTCCGTTTTGATGTTGTCTTATGAAAAAGGTCGACCTTGACCCACAAATGTCAACCCTGACCCAATAATGTCAACCCTGACCTACACAGGTCTGACATAAAATCTGTTCGTGCCGTCCGAAAGAAAGACGAAAAGGGTATCCAGATCTGGTCTCAAATTTGTTGTTCTATACCTATACCTGCAAGAAAAAGAGGATTGTTTGTTGTGGGGGAGGGGTTTTCCTTAGTCAAACCCCGATTTAGGAATTAACCTTGAAATTAATAAAGTACAGAATGCTAGCAAGTAGTAGAATTGAATCTAACAATGAAGCTATGATATTCAATAGATATATAATTGAAATTCAAATGTATGCAAGTATGTAAGTATGAAAGCATGAACTCAATAGAAACCATAAAACTCCATGATTGTATGCTTGAAATCCAATTTGAAGAGATGATGAAAGAGTTTTGAGGATGCACAAAGGATCTTGAAGGAAGATCACACCACCATCATGGCTAGATCTAGGGTTTGAATGATGAATCTTGAACGTTTGCACCTAATCCCTTCAAAGGCTTGAGAGCTTGAATCCTTGATCTTCAATGGAGAACTTGAATGCTTGAGAGGAAGAATTGAACACCTTGAAATCTTGGAAATGGATGATTGAACTTTTTGCTTCTTGACAAAATCTTGATTATAGCTCTTTGCATTTAGAAGACTTAGAGAAAATGAGAGAGAGAGACTTCCTTTTATATGAAATTAGGGCACAATATTCTAAGGAGGTCGACATAGGATAATTAAATTCTAATTAGACCCATGCCCCTAGAAAAGGACCTATATTAAATATAATTTAGGAATCAACGCTTTGGACTCTAAAACAGCCGACCCGGAAGCGGGAAAACTAAATTTTTGATGACCCCTGGCAGCCGACAAGCTTCCTGTTTTGAAAGGGGGACCCTGGTCAGGGTCGAGGTTGACCCTTGACCCAGGGGGTTACAACCCCTAGAAAATATGCCAGGTGGGGTAGGAGGTACCCGGAGAGGCCCAATCAGGGTACTGAACAGACATAGAAGCATGAGATGATGCAGAAACGGAAGGATGATATGATGGAGGTCAAAAATGTCTCATAAGGAGGGCTAAACGCTCTTAACATGGAAGTGCTTCCATTTTAAGATGATACAGTATATAAGAAGCCCATTATTATAAACCTTTTAATTTAAAGGTTTTATAGTGGCAAATTCTAGCCTAAATACATATGCATTAGCATAAAAAAACCCCATTTTTAATAGCTTAAAGACATAAGTGGCAAAGTTTTGATGAAATGCATATGCGTTTGGTCCCAAAATACTCGTCATTATTGACTTAAAAACATGGTGACAATTTTATATACAGTTGCATGTGTTTTTAATATGCAATCTTTGTCCAAAAACCCGTCACTTTGCTGGGCATGCAAGAACACATCCATTATTACATGTATTTTCATATTTAAAACCAGTTTTAAGAGCTGAACAATAAAAACATTGGATTTGGGGCATGCAAATGAAGCTAATAACCCCGTTTTTGGAGTTGAAAGTGCAAAAATGTCATTAAAATGACTGTATTCTTCATTTTAAAGCTTGTATTTGGGGCTGGAATTTCAAAAATGGATCATCTATGGTATGTTTTGGGCATTCTAAAGCCCATTTTTGTTCTCCAATATAAAAAAAAAGATTGATATTGCATGTAAAAGATAATATAAAGCTCATTTTTGGGGCTGGAAGTTCAAAAACAACAAGTAGGGCATTGAAATTGTGTTTGAATCTTTCAAAATTGGTTGCTATTTAATTGTATTGTTGTTATCTATTATGAAAATTTGTCAAGAACATCAGCTTGACTCATCAAAAGCAATTAATTAGTGAGAATGAATAATTGAACTCTACTTCTATATAGCTGTGAATTTGTAATTGTTTCTTGAATTTAAAAATCATTGGATTCAAGAGTAAGATTGCCAAGTTCTTCCCCAATTTTCTTCTTCATCTCACAAGAAGTAAATTTTTATTTTCTTGTTTTCTTTTTGTGTTTGTTTGTTTGTTTTAAAAAATGCAAATCTTTCATTTTATTTTTTGATTTGCATGTGTTTAGTGTGTTTTTTTTTCTTCTGCTTCTTTCTTCCATCTAAATTTCTCCAAGTTGCATACACAAAGACTTCATCTATTTTGCATATGCAATCGAGACTAAAAACCTCATTCTTGATGTGAGATATTTCAAAAAAGAAAGGAAAAAGAGCCAAGTCATTCCGAATATGCAAAGCAAACCAAAAAGCTTACCTCCATGCTTATTGATAAAGAAGAATGACTTGTAATTAGACACAAACATATCACTTATGAGTAAACAAATGGAGATTCCCAATGTGCAATATAAACAAAAAAAATCCACCTTTATACTTTTTCATAGATTTTTATGTGATGCTAGTGTTTCCAAAAATCCCACCTTGCATATTGAATATTTTCTCATGCATATATAAAAAGTTACATTAATTTATTAATAGAAATTCTAACTATAATACAATCATTTATTATTATTATTATTATGTGTGTATATTTTTATGTAAATTTAATACATATTTAAATTTATAAATTTATAATGGGGCAGAAATGGAGAACGAGAAGGCTCTGCAGTACTGCTCGAAACCTACTAGAGCGGGGACTAGGGTTTCGGTTGCCCTACCGAGAAACAAGATAAAGTTTTCCAGATCTTCATTCCTGGCTCTACAAGCAAGAAGAAATGCTTCCAAAACTAGAATGTTTTCCTACTGGGTTTGTCATTGCCTCCTACCAAAAAATACATCTCTGTAGAGTTGGATAGTGAGATTTAAGATGAAGTTAACCATAATATCACTATTTTTTCTAAGTTGGGACTAATCGGTAGGTTGAGGGGCCATTGGCCAAGTCTGCGGGAGCTGCACACCTGGATCTCTAATAACTGGGAACCCATACTAGATTGTTATGTGCATATATATTCAGCAACAAAGGGTGTTTTCATTGATGTCTTTGAAAGATCTAGGATAGAAACAAAGATTTTGTGTGATCATGTTTGGTGTTGGGAGGAGAATTTTGAACTAATGATGAAGACTTGACACCCAGATTTCTTCTTAAATTTGAAAGTTTTCCACAAGCATTCATTAGGGAAAATATCCCATAAGTGAAAGGGGGTTCAAAAATCATTATGCTTTTGTCATAGATACCCTCCAAAAATCAATTTTTTGATAGCCATTTCATACAAAACAAAAATGCCAAAAAGTAATAGCTTGCACACCCAATAACCATTTACCTTTACACCATTAAGTACGTACTAAACGTGTACAGTTATTGGTACTCTTATTGTTTTATTACACATCAAATTGCACCAAAAATGTTGCATTATTATTAAAAAAAATGGATATATACATTTACAAAATCAATGGATTGGTCTAAGAATAAAAATATAATTTATTAATGTACATTACATATTCAATTTATGTACATACATGCATGACTATTGGTGCATTCCATATTTAGTCAACTACATACATGCACAGTTATTGGTGCATAATAAATTTTTCTAACACTCCCATCTGCACATTCAGCCAAAAATGTATGACATCTTCAAGCATTTATTCTAATTGCAATTTTTACCTGCATGAACAACTAATGGCGTAAGGCTCCCCAATTGAGATAAAATAAACAATGCAAACACAAAATAAATAGCACCAAAAAAATTACAAATTTGAAATCAGGTAGCCACCGTATGAACTACAATTTTAATGCACTTCATTGTGCATGAAATGATCAATTCTTTCCCACCATAATTTGAATTTAGAAATGACCAACCACTTCAATGACCAAATTCTTATAAGAAGGATACAGTGTAAAACCCATTCAAATTCCTTGTCTGACCGTTGGTGGTTTATTCTCTGTAGTCTGCATATTCTCTGCTCTTGTTCAGGTCGATAGGCTTTCTTGTATATTTCATGTTTGTTATCTATTTTTTCTATGCTTACTGTGTTTTTTTTTTTACAAATTTACTACTATAAAAATAAATTTACTGCTTACTTTAGGATCAAATCTATTGTATTTCATTATTATTACTTGTTTTTTGTATGCTTACTATCTTTTTTTTTTTTTTTTTACAAATTTACTACTTTTACTGCTTATTGTAGGATCAAATCTATTGCAAAACTAAGTCAGCGTAGTGCAGCCTTAGTTTTGTAATGTATTCAATGAATAAATGTACTGCTCAATATAGTTACATGCCTTTAAATTATAAGTTGTTTTTAATGCATGCAACCTTCGTAGTCTCATGTTTCACTGTGATCACTTAGTTTTGTAATGTTGTCAATGAATACATTACAAAACTATCTCAACATAGTGCACACTTAGTTTCGTAATGTATTCAATGAATAAATGTACTTATCAATATAGCTAAGTTATTTTTAATGCATGGAAGCTTCATAGTCTTAGATTTCATAGTGCTGACTTAGGTAGTTTTGTAATGTTCTCAATGAATACATTACAAAACTAACACAATATAGTTCTTAGTTTTGTAATGTATTCAATGAATAACTGCAATGGTCGCTATACTTGCATGCCGTTTGTTTATAAGTTATTTTTTATGCATTAAAGCTTCATCATCCCAAGTTTCACAATGCTGACATAGTTTTGTAATGTATTCAATGAATACATTGCAAAAATCTGTGAGCATTTTGGTGACATAGTTTTTTAATGTATTCAATGAATACATTGTAAAACTAACTCACCATACTGCTAACATAGTTTTGTAATACATTACAAAAATATGTGAGCATTTTGATGAGTTAGTTTTGTAATGTATTCAATGTATACATTGCAAAAATATGTGAGCATTTTGATGAGTTAGTTTTGTAATGTAATCAATGAATACATTGTAAAACTAACTCACCATACTGCTGACATAATTTTGTAATGTATTCAATGATTAATTTATAAGTTGTTTCTAAGTTGTTTGTAATGTATTAAATGAATAATTTCTAAGTTGTTTTTAATTCACTAGGAAGGAAAGGGGCCGAAGGGGTCATTTAATTAAATCACATTGTCCCTTTCCTTAATCGAAATCCCATCAAGTCATACCCCACGGAGGACCTGACTGAACCTCTCCTTACCCCATACCTACTCACCTTAACACATTTGCAGCTCACTGACTGCCACATAAGCGCCCGTGGGTAACCCTATTACTACCCATCATGAACCCTAAACTTGACTGTTTCTTCTTGTACATTCTAGAAACTTTAGCTCCCCCTAACTTTGTTTCTCTGTGTGCAAGGGATCCATCATCCCATCACGAAGTAGAAAATATCTCACGGTTTTTTATCATTCAATAAGTGTTTGTAAAGATTTTCCTGCACCGATAGTTGTATGTTTCAATTTTTTTCACCTTGAAATCATTGCATGTAATGTGATAGAAAAAAATAATTAGAAGAAATGGGAGCTACAAAGTTATATGAATCTGGATAATTTCTTCATTTTTGCATTTTAAATATGGCAGTTTCTCTGGGTTAATCATTATTTTGCACATACAAGTGAGGGAATCCATCCTCCCATCATGAAGTACCAAATATCTAATGGTTTTTATCGTTCAATACGTGCTTGTAATGATTATCTTGTACCGATAGATGTATGTTTCAATCATTTCACCTTGAAATCATTGCATGTAATGTGATAGAAAGAAATAATTAGAGGAAATGGGAAAGAAATGATGTACATTTTTTATTTAATCATTACTTGGTGTTGCAGTTTTTATGAATCTGGACACTATACTTACTTATATTGTACTCATTAAACTGTTTGTCATGGAGCTTACATTATCTGTATGCATTGTTAAGTTGACATTGACTGTATACATTTTTCTTATAATCATATACTTCAAACAAAGTCATTTCAGGTTAAGTTATAAGCATGGAAGGAAAAAGAAAAACAAGGGCAAAAAAAGTGCTTGTTCAAGTATAAGAGTGATTCGTGGAGTGCATTTCATTGGTACAAAGGTTAATGCAAACCATGTTCCTGGTGATGTTCCTGTTGCCAATCCACAACAAGTCTCTGGTGCTGCTCCTATAATCAATGCAATAGATGTGAATGTAGAAGAAGGCAATGCTGGAGAAGTTGCCTCAACTAATGCTGCCCACCCTGCTCCAATACGACGGTGGAAAATTGAGGGAATAGATGCTGAACTTAGAAATGTTGATAAAGGTGAGTTGTCATTTAGGGGTGCAACAAAGAAGTGAAAGATATCTGCTTCCAGTTTGAGGGCCTGGCTAATGGGTACTACCATCACTAAGAGGAAGGGGCCCCAAAAAATCCTAAGTGTTGAAGAGGAGGAAGATGTTGTCAAGTGGTGCAAGGACATGGAAGATATGGGAAATGGTGTACAAGTAGTTCAGTTGTAGCAAATTGTTGCCCAAATAACTGTAGGAAGGGTTAACCATTTTACAGACGGCTGTAAAATGCGAGGAAGATCATGGTGGCAAAGTTTCAAATGCCACCACAAGGACTTGAGTATTAGAACAGCGGAAGGTGTGGACACAAACAGAGCTATAATGGTTCATCCTACCATTACAACATATCTTTAAGACAACCTGAAAACTGTGTACAACCTCAACCACTATATGTCTAGCAGAATATGGAATTGTGATGAAACAAGAGTGCAAGTTGGGGTGAAACTATGGTATGAGAGTGATTGCGCATATGGGAGCCCAAAATGTCCCACAACTAATCTCAAAAAGAAAGACATGGATAAATTCTCTTGCATGTGTGAGTGTTGCTAGTATGAGCATACCCGATTTTTAATTGTTCAAAGCAAAGAGACACATTAAAAATTACATTGTCAATTGTGAGCTCGGGACATGCATGTCAATACAAGAATATGCATGGATGATGAAGGAGTTGTTTCTCAATTGGTTGGACTACTTTGTAAGAAACATCCCCAGAAGTGTCTCTCCCTCAAATAGGGCACTTCTTGTATTTGACGGTCATGGAAACCATGTGATATGGAATACAATTGACAAAGCAAGAGAGAGGGAATATATCTACTCACACTTCCCGCACATACCAACCATAAGTGTCAACAGTTAGATGTGAGTGGTTTTTCACCATTTAAAACATACTTCAAACAACATAGAAACTTGTGGTTGGCCAAGAACTCCCATATTGACATTGGACGTGAAGAGTTGGCAATGGTGGCTAGCCAAGCATTCAAATTGGCACTGATCCCGAACAATATAATGAGTGGGTTCCGTAGGACAGGCATATTACCTTTCAACCGGGATGCCCTAGTGGACGATATGAGGCCAAGTGAGGCTTTTATTATTGATGAGGATGTTAGAATGGGACCAGTTCAGCCTCAGCCCAAACCTATAGTTCTAGGATCACCGAGATCAAGATGTGGTACAAATGTACTTCAAGGTGAGGGGGAGGCAATCACAGTGGAAGCATTTATGCAATTTAGAGGATACAATGAAGATTCAATTAATAGATTTGTGATAAATTAAAATGAAACCTATCAAAGGGAAACAACTAATGCAACAAATGTGCAACAAGAAAACCATGCGCAACAATAAAACCATGAGCACCAAGCAAACCATGAGGACCCAGCAAAGCAGGAGCAACAAGCAAACCATGATGGATTGGCCGTTGATGTTGGCTTGAGATTTCCAACACAACCTTCTGAACTAGTTAACTATATGAAGAAGGACATTTCCCTATCAATGCCCTCACCACCACATGTTGACCCAGCTGACGTTATCCACTACTTTGCAAATGGAGAGAATTGGGATGAATTGGATTATCAGTTGTGTGATGATACCCAATTCCTAAGTGATCATGATGGCGATGCTGAATTTGTGGCATGCACGCCTTTTGACACCAAATAACCTATTGGTTCAGCCAGCAGATTCCTAGTATTACCTGTGCAAAGGATGCAACAATATTCACGTGGGGCATGTCATGAGGTGCTTCATCTAAGCAACAATTCACAAATACTAACATTTGATGAGTATGTTAAACAACTTCAAGAACAAGAAAAGATTAAGAAGTAGATGGAGGAGAATGAAATAGGAAAGAAGGAACATATGAGGGAGAGGAAAGCAGAAAGAGAGGTGAACACTGCAAAAATTGAAATTTTGAGGGCAGAGAGACAACAATAAAGGCTGAGAGATACTGCGGAGAAAGAAAAATGACTGAAGAGAAGGCATGTTAAAAGGAACAAATGCAGAGAGAAAGATAAGAGAACCCAAATACTCCTAAATGACGTAGAGGTAAGAAGGGAAATACACCTTCCATAAATACAAGCATTACACTAAGTGCACCTACCAAAGAGATAGTAATTCCATCTTCCCTAGATAGTGAGTATGCCTCACACACCTCTTCCCTCCCAACACCCAACACTTCTTGACATGATCAATATTTTGGCCCCCGCATTTTCAAACCTTAATGTACAATAAGTGCAACCCCCAAAACCCTCCTCATAGGTAGAAACCAACACCAACCAAAATAACACAATGCTAGCCCAACTAGTTAATTTAATTAAGTACACTCTTCAATTCACATCTCCTAGTAATGGAGGAGAGAGTACTCGATTTGGCTGCCACAGTCCTATTACATTTTCCGGTTTCATGGACAACTAAGGACACTTAAATGAGTTGCAAAATTTTGATGGATGTGGCTGAATTATTTTTGTTCAGATATGTTTTAGTTTTACATCATTAAAGGTAATGTACAAGGTTGAAATCGAATGTTGAAGGCTATGACAAAATTTTTTTGGGCTATGCTCTATTTTTTTTGTAAACGTTTGATATGAAAAGAAACAATTACCATACGATGTAATATTTTTTGTAAATGTTTGATATGAAAAAAAAAAATTACCATACAACGTAAGATTATTTGTAAGTATTTGATATGAAAAGAAATAATTACAAATTGGTACAAGTATACAAATTGATTTGGTGATTTGTAGTTGTTATTGTATTTGTCGGATTGTTTAAGGTATGCATTACTTAGAAGCATGGAAGCTTCACAGTCTCATATTTCACAGTGTTGACTTAATTTTTTAACGTATTCAATGAATATATTAGAAAAATAACTCAAAATTGAATACTTTGTCTTCAATTACTACTCAACCTGTTTACTGTATGCAGTTAATCTCAACTTAACAATGCATATAGACAATGTCATCTTAACAATGCATATAGTCAATGCCAACTTAAAAATGCATATAGTCAATGTCAACTTAACTTGTTTTCAATTAGTAAAGATATCTACTTGCATTATGCTCATGGTTTTCTTGTTGCTCATGGTTTACAGTATGCATTAACAAGCACATTTCACAATGCTCACTTTCTTTTCTGATGTATTCAATGAATATATTACAAAACTAAACTTGACATAGTGCACTTGTTATATTAGAAGCTTCATATTCTCATATTTAACATGTTCGACTTAGTTTTATAATGTATTCACTGAATACATTAAAAAACCAAGTGAGCATAGTGAAGCCTTAGTTCTGTAATGCATTCAATGAATAAATGTACTGGTCACTATAGTTAGCATAGTGCACTTGTTATATTTGAAGCTTCATATTCTTATATTTCACACATCTGACTTAGTTTTACAATGTATTCACTGAATACATTACAAAACCAGGTCAAAATAGTGCAACCTTAGTTCTATAATGTTGGTCACTATAGTCAACATAGTGCACTTGTTATATTGGAAGCTTCATATTCTCATATTTCATATGTTCAACTTAGTTTTACAATGTATTCACTGAATACATTACAAAACCAGGTCAACATAGTGCAACCTTAGTTCCGTAATGTATTCAATGGATAAATTTACTGGTCACTATAGTCACCATAGTGCACTTGTTATATTGGAAGCTTCATATTCTCATATTTCACATGTCCAACTTAGTTTTACAATGTATTCACTGAATACATTACAAAACCAAGTCAGCATAATGCAACCTTACACTAGTAGAATTTGGGCAATAAATGACCCGGTGACTAAAAATTTTAGTCACGCGACTAAAACTGATCATGTTCTATCATTTTTTTGCAATTCAAAAATATAAATTTGACTAAATAAATGAAAATTTTGGTCATCGGGTAAAATCACAGCTAAATGACTAAATAAATGACCAATTTGGTCATCGGGTAAAATAACTAGAAATAAATGACCAATTTGGTCATTGGGTAAAATGACCAAATAAATGACTAAATGGAGGATAGTTAATATAGTTAACAAGATTTTTCTAAATTAAATAAGTAAGCCCGCTGGTTTGAAGATTATATCAAGTTATAGTGGTCCAATTAATTAAATGTGTAGGGTATCTAAATCAGTGATTTGTTTGAAGAGTATAACTAATTTAGGATGTTTGAGATTTTTAAACCCAAAATGATGTTAGGAGGGTTAGTAGACCTAGATTTATTGTTTGAAGGAAGAAGTAAAGGTAATATTTTGATTAGGATTCAATTGTGTAGTGTTTCAGTCAAACTCATTGACCTATATTTCATTAGTAGTGGTTCAAAAGAACCCATCTCTCATGATAATGAATGGAACACTTAACACTCATTGCATCTAGGAAGTAACTCTATGAGCATTACCGAGATGCAATGAGTGCTAAGTGTTATTATATTGATTCTCATGAGAGATTCCTTCTTGTGAACCACTACTCATGAAACATGGGTCAATGAGTTTGGCTCAAAAACCACACAGTTGAATCCTGATAGCAATATCATAATTTGACATGCTCTAGAAAATATCTCCTTCTTAGCAAATACAACTATTTAAATAGACTTAAATTGAAAAATTAAAGATAATTGACCATTTAAAAGTTAAATAATGTAAATCTAAAATAATTAAATAACATAGTTAAAAAAATGTTATTTTATAATTCCTAATTGAAAACATAGTTAAAAATATTGATAATTAAAAATATAATTAACAACATTAAATAATATAAATGTTAATTTTTTTAATAAAATTTTTAAAGGCCTTAATTCCACATTATTGATAATTTATTAGTAATTAAAAATATAATTAAGAACATTAAACAACGTAAATGTTAATTTTTTTAATGAAAATTGCAAAGGCCTTAGTTCCACATAATATGTATGATTTTGGAGGGAATTTTAGCCAATTGTTTTTTTAGCATGAAAAGGGTTGGAGGGAACTTTAATCATTTTACTTCTAAGCCGATATGCACTTTCTGGAGAAGCTTTTGCTCTGGAAAGCCCATTTTGAAGCCTTCTATGCACTTCATTATGACAGCTCTCATGACATGCATTCATCCTCCCTAGCTACTCTCGTGACTGCACTAGTTGGCATCGACTCCTAATATCCATGGCTACATTAGTAGAAGATACTCAAGATTGTTTAAGATTATTTTCTGCCTCACTCTCATTTTGTTTTGTTCTTGTTTGGCTTTTGGATTCCTTTTTGAATCTTCTCTTTATATCGAGTCATTATCTCCATGTTTTCATTCTGAAGATCAAGGAACATTAAGGAGCTCATAAGGCTGATCACATTTCAATCTTGACTGCCTAAATGAACCTGAGATCATTTAGAGCTATTTATTTTATTTTAAAGACTTTCACGACTAGAGGTAAGTGAGATCTTATTTAGAGTCATTTTCTACCTACATATTTTTAAGGACTTATGTAGACTTGAGTGCATTGTCACTATTATATAAAAGACTATTTTAAGATATTTTTTAAAATGAAATTAAAATTTCATCTTAAATATTTAAGCTATTATTTTAATTATTAAAAATAAAAATGAAAACCATTATTACTGTCTTAAATTAAAATTTAAGACAATGCTCATGCATTTTCATTTAAGCATTAATTAGAGGTAGTATTTTCATTTAGGTGGTAATTAGAGGTAGAGGAAGGTGAGAGGAAAATTTTTAGAGGAAAAGGAGGATATTTTAGAACAAAATTTCATGGACTGCACTGATATCCTTCATTTGGGTATGTCCGGTTAGGTTATGCACATCACAAGAAAACCCATCGACTCTGCACACCACAAGAAAGCCCATCGACTGACAGTGACTTCCATCCACACAACCTGCAAAGGGGCACCACAAGAAACCCCATTGAATGATAGTGACTTCCATCAACACAACCTGCAAAGAGGATTTGATAGCGTTATATTGGTTTTATTTACTAAGATCACACTCAACTGAGATTATTAAAGATTTTCTTAACGTGTACTCTTCTTTTGTTGAACTTATTTGTATCGCAAATGTTGTATTCAGAAAATGGAGAGGCAATGTAGATTTTGCATTATGAAAATGGTCAGAAATATGAACCTCATTTTGATTTTTTCCATGATAAACTCAATCAAGCCATGGGTGGTCATAGAATTTCCACAGTGGTGATATATTTATCTAATGCGGAGAAGTGGGGGAGATCATCTTTCCTAATTCAGAGGTTAGCATCCTGAAATCAACTATTCTATGTGCTCTATAATTTTTAGATGTTTCATTATTTTGTTTATATTCCAAGGTGAACTTTAGTACTTATGCCATTATTCAAATATTGCTGATACATATGTCTAGTTTTCAGGCAAGGTTGAGCCATCCAAAAGATGATTCATGGTTAGAATGTGCCAAGTGTGGCTATTCAGGTGTTATCGCTAAAAATTTGACTTTAATTATCTATTATATTCAGAGACATTTATCAAATGTTCTCTTCTCTTCTCAAATGTCTTTTTTGTATGCAATGAATCCTAACAAATGGGATCCCCTACTGTTCTTCAGTCGACGCCCAGATGATACAATTGATGACACCAGTCTGCATGGTAGTTTTGACAAATGATCTCAAAAGTATGTAAATCTTCAAACATTTCTACAATTATAAATTTTAAAATTACATTGAATTGCATATGCTTTGAAATTTTGGTGAGATAATCATTGTATATGTGCCCATGCTCAAAATCTAAAACATCTTTTCACATTTACACACCTCTGCACTAAACAAAATCAATGAGTTATGTGATTGACCTGCACTTTGTGTCTTCAAAAATACCCTTAAACCTTTGTCCTTAATCACTTATTAATATCTTCATTTTTCTCTTCAATGTCCTTGTATGGCTAATGCATTAATGTTATCTTTCTCTGGAATATCTTGTATGCACATCCTACTTCAATTCCATACATTTATACCACTATAATGACTATAGACATATTGTCCATGGATCTCATCGCTTTGGATTCCTTGAAAATATTTGTAGTACTTAACTACTATGCATTAAAATAGTGAATGATCTTAAAAATTCTCGTGACACTCAAAATGGCCTTCCAAATCGCCCCATTTGAGTTCTCTATGAATTCATATTCTTGTCAATAATGCCATTATGCATGTGCTTATCTTTTCTCATCACCATTGTCATTGTCATGATATCTCCTCTGAACTCTTTATTCTCTTACCTTATTGAATGATGCCTTAAAAAAAATGAGATTCCTCTTGGGTGCATCATCCAAGGTGAAGGGACCCTCTTTGGGAGATGTTAATCTTATCAACAAAAAAAGAGAAATCAAATATCTACCCGGAAACATACACCTAGGTGAACTTTTTGGCTAGATGCGCATCCTATGTGTATTCAAGAGGGAAGAGATAGCCCTTGCTCATGGAATCTAAGCTAAAGGTCACCCACAAGGAGGTATTAAACACATCAAAAGAGAGTAGAGATCAAGCGTATACCTTAGCAAAATTTTCAACTATTTTTTTCTCTGATTGCTTAATTTCTTGCAATCTAGGAGCTAACTGTGCATTTAAAGCATCAAGTTCCTTTTCTTCTTTTGTACACTTTGCGTCATTTTCTGGTTGTATGTTTTTTATTTCCCTCTCCATCTGTTCCACTATGAAGAGAAATAAAGTAAACAAGATAACATGATGTAATATATGTCCTCCAATTAACTATATTAATTCTAAAACTATTATGATTTCCCAGCAATACAAAACATTGACTGTAAAAACCTTCCAATTGAAGTTCAATTCTCTTTGCTTCAAGTGCCCAATCCTCCTTCTCTGCATCTTTCAGTTTTTCCTTATGAAACATCTTTCTCAATAGTTTTGAACGAATTTATATAGGAAGAAATACTTAGGACATGACATTACTTGTCAGTCATTAATTTACAGTGAGTGTATTTAAAAGGAGAAAACCTACTCCCGCAGAGCCTGCACTTGTGCCAAGATATTCCTCACTTTGTTGTGTGCCTGAAAGGAGAGGGGCATGGGAAAAAAAGGGTATGGGAAAAATACTGATAGACATCTCTTTGATAGTAATGTTAGTGATTTCAATACCTAGAGGAGACTTCAAACATTGTTACAGTCAAGGGATAGTGGTTGTGTAAAAATAGTCAGAGGGAAGAGATAATGGAGTCAAGAATGAAGAAAAGGTGGAAATACCACTCACATTCATAGATAACACAATATAGAGCCATAAATTATGATGAACTATGTGAAAAAAGAAGAACAGTGAAGAGATCCATTGAAAGGAGCAGACAAATATGTTGTAGAAGAGATGTTTGTGTGTTCCAAAAGAGAAAGTTTCCTTCAAGTAGTATGGTGAGTACATTATCATTGATGAAGAACATGTAAGAGCATTGTATTATTACTTTGTAGAGGCCTAGAGAAATGCTACTTCTAGGCCCCTATCCTTGTGGATCAATGGAGGTAAATAATCAATTTCATCTTTAGCGTTTCACTTTTTCTTGTTAATTCAATCACTTTTATTATCATAATTTCTTCTAATTTACTCTGCCTTTTCTGTCATATTAATTTGAAATTTTTTTGTATGGGAAACATCTTCGCCCATTAGGCATTAAATTGAAATTCTTGTTTGGTATAAAAAATGTTGAAAACACAACATATTGCACTCGCCTTTCAAAATTTATTAGAAGTAACCTTTATTTTGGAAGCTATTTTAACACATAATAGGAATTGTTATCCAAAATCATTCCTTTTTCTTGTAGTAAACCAACAAAAAAGTTGAGACTTATATATGACATAATGGGAAATTTAATACATCCATATTTGATCAATCATTGAAGGGCTAGGATGTTCATCACTTGGATATGGATCTTTTGAGGAGAATGACCCTCTAAAATTCAATCGTAATGTTTTGGAACAAAACAAGCTCTCTTGGAAAATAGGTACACATTTATACTATGTATGCTTAATCCCTATATCTTTCCTTCACTTAAATCATGTGCTCCTTAGTAATATATCAAAACTAGCACTTGCACTAAAAGAAGGTGCAATGGCTTTGTTGATAGTAGTATATATATTATATGATATGTTCTAGGAAAGAAATGAGGGATGTGAATACTAAATTTTAATAGGGAACCAAATATGGTCACTGAAGAAAAATAAGACAAATTGACTTTCCATTACAAAGAGAAAAATATGATAATTGTCACATATAAATCAATTTGAAAATAATGACATCAATTCTATCACATGGGAATCATAAGTAACAGTCAATTGTGCCTTAAAATCACACTGGTGGATTTCCAATAGAGAGGTCATCCAATTCTAAAAGATGCATTTGAATGTTATCAAACTGTTATAAAATTGAGAGATTAACAATAGATCTCTTGTCATATAATAGAACGTAATATATCGTTTACATATATTCTATCATACCCAAAGAAGTGTCTTTGAAGGCGTTGTGATCATTAATATAAAGTATGTATGCCAATTTAAAGTGTGACCAATTTATATAAATTTCAGACACACCAATTTTATGTTTCACTCTGAAGGAGATCCTTCAATTAGTAGAAACACAAATATATATTTAATCAAGATTACTATCTTCTTTATGACAACTTACGATGACATTAATTTTCCATTAGTATGAAAACAACACTTTCAGTAAGCATACACCGAAAGATAGGACAAGAGTAGACCAAAGATCAGATATTAAGAGATCACCAAAGTTGACTAAGTGTAAAGAGAACCGATGACTCAACTTAGTGTGTAAAATGAAAATGAAATGACAGAAAGATAAAGAGGAACCTGAAAAGGAACCTGACATGCAAGATATAGTGCAAACTGACAAGACAGTTAAAGTGCAACTGATAGAACAAAACTGAAGGACAGTTAGTGCATAACCGACAGATAGAACTGAAAGTCAGTTGTAGCCCAAAAAAAGTGGATTTGACTTCCACATCAGATAAAGCAAGTGTATTCTATTTATAGGATATTTTTTTTTTTTAAATCCATTTCTTTAGGGACAAGATACATTAATGTAAGTGCTTTAATCAGTCTAACTAATTAAAACACATAGACTAGGAGATCTAGGTACAAGTTGTAAACCTGATCTTAGAGTTAACATTGTTTTTATCAAAACTTGATGAAGTCAATCCATCTATAGATAGATGATGCAATCATTAATTATTATCAATGTGAAGAGAAAGGAGAACATGAATGAATCGAATGAGCACATCTATGGATCAGATTGAGAGTTTCAAGAATAGGAACAACAAAAGGTGAATTTGGTTAGCAAGAACCAAGAACAGAGCATACCGAGAATCAAAGGTATTATTCAATCACAATTAGGTGATAATATTTTTCATGTAAACTAAATTGGATCTGTATCAACAATAGGAGATTTCATTTACCAGGTCAATTTGTAATTTTCTATCATTATAACAAGTGGAGCAAAGTGTAAAAATCCTTTCAAGGAAGGTGGATTTAACAGTCCAACAACAAATCTCTTAATCAAGTGCACACTCAATAGTGTTGCTAAAGCTCTTAATAGAGTAGACTTTAATAGGTCTCCATTGATACTCCTAACAGGGTAGATCATAAAAAATGATCAAAATTGTAAGCCTTAACCAGCCCCTTCCAATTTGCAGATAGTGAAGATTTTGTGGGTACCATCCCCACCACAGTTTTTACTTCCTCACATGAGTTTTCTGCAATATCATATCTTGTGTTATGTTTCAAATTACTTTCATGAATGTTTCTATGAATGTTCACATGCATGTTAATGTTATGAATTGATATAACTCACATCAAGATAGTATAAATCAGATTGAATGTATATAGAATTGATTACAAAGGTTAATTGATTAAAGGATGCAAAAGTTTTAGAGGTACCGATTCACCCCTCCCCTCTCAGTACATACTTCCCATTAATCCCAAAAATTGGTATAAGAGCTAAGTCTCTTCTTGGAAAGCTTAAAGATTAAGAGAAAAGATCATACAATGGAGATGTAAAAACTTGATAAAAATATTGAGAATAAGAAGCTTGAAATTTAGATGTTCTATGAACAATATAAAGAAGCTAGAATCAACATGAGACAACTGCTAGATGAAAGAAAGAATATGGCATATTGTTGTAATGAGACAAATTATCATGAGGAAGAGATACCAGATTTCTTTGAGTCTTCAGGATCAACTACAAGCAAAGCATCATATACATCAGAAGAAAGCATGACAAGCCTAACTGAAATCAATCTACATCTGGATGGACAAGTTAAATCTCTGCAAATAGGTCAAGAGACATAGATGGTAAGGATGATTGATGTCATGAACAATGCTAGACAAGTTGAGCAAGAAAGAACACTAGCTATTGATGATAGAAGAAAGATCATTAAAAAGCTACAAGAAAAATAGTTTGAAATACAAAGACTTACAAAGCATCACCATGAGATAAAAAATTAGATTATTCTTATGAGTCAAGGGGCAAAAAAATTAAATGTTGAACTCATTGAAAGAATAGAAGCTATTGATGAACTAAGGGATGAGAATGAAAAGTTGAAACATGAAATAAGAATTCAGCAACAACATAATGAAATTATCAAGAAGGCTGAAGAATGAAGAATCATCAAATCAAACTGATCCAAAGAATGTCTACACAAATTCAAGACCAAGAAAGCTTACATGCAATCACTGTGGAAAGAAAGTCCATACATCAAATGTATGCAGAGGCAAAATGAGAGGTATTCCTTAATCTACATCTTTATTCATAGGATTCTTTTATAAGTGTAACAAAAAATGACATAAAGCATATGAATGTAAGTCTGAGATGAAACAACCAAAGAAGGAAACCTATATGGACAAATACTGTCCTACATGCAAAATGAATGGGCACACAACTCTTGAATGCTGGAAAAAGAAAAGACAAGAATGGAAGCCTGAAGGTCAAGAAACTCCCTATCAACTGAAGAGAGTTGGTAATCAGTATGTATGGGATTACAATACTTGGAAAAATTGTACAACATGTGGAAGATATGGTCACATTGCTGCAAACTATATGAGACAGTGGACTAGAAAGTCTAGAGGCTGGACTAACCCCAGAATGACATGCTTACACTATCATAAAGTTGGCCTTCTCAAGAAAGACTGCAGAGATCGAATGACAAAGACAAGCACATATCCCAATGGAAACACCATTGAAGACATCTGAAGGGAAAGAGACAAAATGTGGAGAAGAGCTTCAAGAAATGATGAAGCTAGGTTGAGAAATGCAAATGGTGACACCCCATCCAATGGATCCGGTGACATCACCACCCCCACCTAAGCAGAACAAGTAAGTATGGAACTGTGTTACCCCAAGCTATTATTTTACATCGGTTCCATAATATGTTGATATAAATGCCAAATTAGAATAATAAATATGCATAATGGTATTACTTGTTAAAAACTGTGATAACTATGCTTTCGGGCATATATATCAAAACCCGTCGGTATACACTAAAAAATGAGATTGCCTACACTTACCAAGAAGCATCGGTTAAAAGAAAAGTTACTTAGTATAAACTGAGCCTCATCGGTAAACAAACAAAGTGAACAAGTTGTCTGCGACACTAAAACCTGTCGGTAAGAGCAAGTGAAATAATGACTGCTCTGAAACGTTATATTGTCATCGAAGGAAAGTAAAGTCTTCACCGATGAACTCTGTCTTCATACATCGAGGAGTTGGTAAGAATTTATGGCACGGGTTTTAGGGAAACAACTATAAATAGGGGAATGAAACAATTCATTTGTCATGACAACCAGAGAAGAGCGACCAAGGCGATTTTCAAGCAGAAAGCAACTAAGTTATAGAGCGACCACAACTCGACACACATCACTCCAAAGTAGACCAGGAATTATTGCAAGAGTAAATAGTAAGTTCAATAGAATGACAACTCTATTTTTATGCATTTCACAGGAAGCCCTAAAATTAAAAATGGCTTTGACATCAAGAATCGTGAAATCCAAGAACGCAAAGAAGGATGAGTTCACACTCATTAAGAATTAAGCATGTGAAGAACCTAACTACAAGATCCATCTTGAGGTTGCCTCACAACCTGACGATGCTGGAGCATTTTCACGCATACAAGCTAGGGTTTTACTTATGGAAGACGTTCAATCTTTCATACGCTGCAAGATTGCAGAGATAGGAACTTTAGAGGTTGAAGAAGCTTATAAGAAGTTGTGTAACAAAGTGTAAGTAATAACTAAGAGGGGGGGCTGAATCAATGGCCTAAAAAATATTCCAATAATCAACCCTTAAAACTTAGTACCACAAAATTATACCTCTAGTTATCTCCATTCCTATAATATGAATGCCTCCAAATATTTATATCAAATTACTGTACTGCTCGAAATGATTTAAAAAAACCTTCTACTGTAGATTTACCAAATAGCAGTCTGTTAATATACCAAAATATAGTAAATTATCTAGAGTATCTCGATCAATCCAATTAAGTTAAGTGTAATGCAAAACACTAAAGTAATGACTCATAAACACATTGACATATGGATTTTTAATGTGGAAACCCTATTAAGGGAAAAACCACTTGGGACCGGTAATCCAAAATTTTCACTCTTCTGAAGTGAGCTCGGTGAAGATCCAACCCTGTTAAAGGTTACAAACACACTATTAGGTGTGACCTTGTTAGAGGATTTAAAATTTTAGTCTATCACTTGATATCAGGCATCTCTATGCTACTATTCTTGATCAAATACTCACTTGGCCTATCAATAGGTATCTGTAATCTCATGCTATCTTCATGATAAAACTTTTTGATACTCCATTGGATGTATCTCAATATAGAAAGGATATTTAAATCTCACTCGGTTAAGATACTTTCTAAATCAATGGTTAAACTGAAACAATATGATCTGTTCACATATACAACTTATACTTGCAGATTTTCAGATCTATTCTAATCTCACAAAAATATTCTGATCAATATAACTCTATTTATACCTTTGCTCCACTTTGATTATGCTCGGTGATACTGTGATCTGTTGCTCCATGTCTGCAGAATTCTTTAGCTCTTTCCTCAGCTTGTTGATCAACACTATATGAATTTTTTCTTCATCAATTTCTCTTTAGCATCCTCTTGTTCATTCCTTCACCCAGACCCATTCATAATGAATTGAGTTGTCTCTTAAATAGACATGATATCACCGTTGTTAGGTTCTTGATCTTTTTGATCTTGGTGTGATCCACAATTTTCGCCAATTAGATTTAAAGCAAAACTCCTATTTTATCTCGCTGAGATCTTTTTTCCAATTGGAAAAATTAACTTTAAATCAATTACTTATATTTGGCTTATCTTGTCAATGAAAACAATGATCAATACCAGTTAACTCTATATTTAGCTCTACCAGCTAGATATTTTGTCATTTGTGAACTCCATTTATTTTTGGTTTTAACTCTCTGATAGCGTCGGTCAACACTCCAGTTCTCCTTGGGCTTCTCCATCGATTTACACTATGTTTCTAGCCATCGGGTTTGCTTGTGATTCTACTCGTCGGTAATGCTCATTGGTTTTATTTCTTGGGCATCACTGTGACTTGACTGTCGGTGATCTCTATCCATCGGGTTCCACCGATCGTCGATGTTTGTAGTCACAATGTGAATGCTTGTCTTTTATGCATTACAGAAAGCATAATATTTATCTCTCTGATCCTCTAAATTCTTTGACACTTTGATTATAACTGATTAGATTATATCAATTTGACATCAATGACAATACAATCCACTAATTGATTTAATGTCTGGAATTATCCTTCTGCATTTTGGTGATCAACTTAACATCTTCAAACATTCAATCAGTTACATGTCATCAATCTCTCCCTTTGGCATTGATGGAAACATACTACATTATCATACTATACTATCACTAATACAATATGAAATATATAGTTTCATCAAGCTTTTCTAATGTAACTATTACAAATGTTTGGTTCTCGGTAAGCTCAAAATTAGCTTATATTTGTTTCATGCAGAGTGATTGTCTTCATTCTTCAATCCCTTCTCTGGATATATGTATCATCTGATATCTTTGTTCTAATATGTGCTCTACCTTGACTGTTCCTCTTCTTGATAATCTCTTTTTCCTTTGACAACATTCTTTCTCTTTGTCTGAAATCTCTCCCTTTGTTACTTCTCTCCCTTAGATGGATATTTCATATGTAATTAATTTCTCTCCCTTAGAATATTGATTAACTCTTCCTTTCTGATTCTTAGGAACTTATCTTCATGGATAATGATATAATCTCTCCTTTTATCATATCTCTCCTTTTGATAATGAGATCATCTCTCCCTGATGGAAATGAGAACATCTCTCTCTTTTTGTATGATAATGAGATATTTCTCTCCCTTTGACAACAATTCCAAAAAAAATACTTCTCCTTATTTTATCATCTATATCATCTTCCATCCCTTTGCATAATATATTCCTTGAATTTCCCTATCCATCAGCAATACAATGTTTGATTTTTGGTGTAGATTTGTACCTTGCAATGTACAAATGTATCTGTTGCTATCCATCTTAGTGTTTGCATCAACATGACTGATCTTAAGATTTGGTATAGGCTGATGCAATCTCCTAGTCAGATTATTGACCGATAGAAAAGGGTTGAACCCCTAGTTTCTATCTCAGATACTCAAAAGTATCCTTTGGTAATGGCTTGGTGAATATATCAGCTAACTGTTCCTTTGATTGAACATATTCTAGTGTCACTTCCTTTTCTTGCACTTGTTCTCTCAGATAGTGATACTTGATAGAAATGTTCTTAGTCTTATCATGCATGACTAGATTCTTAGAAATGTTTACTACACTGGTATTATCACAGTAGATAATTACTGGTTCAAGGATCTTTATATGCATACCTTCTGACAATTGTTTGATCCTTGCAATATTTGAGCAATTTTCAGCAACAACCACATACTCTACTTCTGCAGTTGACTGAGAGATGTATCCTTGCTTCTTTCTTATCTATGTGACAAGTGTCACCCATGAAGAATGCTCCTCTAGTTGTGCTCTTTTGGTCATCAATGTTTCCAGCCCAATCAACATCTGTATAGACTTGTAGCTCAAATTTTCCTTCTCTTTTGTACCATAAGCCATAGTCTTCGGTGTTCTTCAGATATCTCAAAATTTTTTTCACAGCAGTCATACGTGATTCTTTGGGATTAGGAGAGAATATTGCAACTATCCCCACTGCATGTGCTATATCTAGTCTGGTGTGAACAACATACATCAATTTTCCAATAATTGATCTATATAAGGTTTGGTTTACCTCATTTGTCTTGTCTTCCTTTGTCATCTTGCATCCAGTAGCCATAGGTGTTCCAACTAGTTTGGAATCTTCCATCTTGAATATCTTTAGCACTTCTTTAATGTATTTAGACTGAGTGATGTAAATGCCTGCATTTTGTTGAAGAATCTGTAGACCAAGAAAGAATTTGATCTCTCCAAACATAGACATTTCAAATTCCTTGCTCATTTCATCAGAAAAGGATTTTCATAACGATTCATTCCTCCAAAAATGATATCATCAACAAAAATTTCAGCAATCAAAATATTACCATCAGTATCTTCTTTTAAGTATAGATTTCTATTTTCATTTGTTCTAACAAATTTTATGCTAATGAGATATGAGTGAATTGTTTCATACTAGGCTCTCAGTGCTTGTTTCAATCCATACAAGGCTTTGTGTAGTCTGCATACCATGTTTTTCTTGTCTGGATTAACAAAATCTTCTGGTTGTTCAATGTATACCTCTTCTTCTAGTTTTCCATTTAGGAATGCAGATTTGACATCCATCTGGTATATCTTGAATCCTTTAAATGCAACATAAGAAAGTAAGATTCAAACTCCTTCTAGTCTAGCAACAGGTGCAAAGGTTTCACCATAATCAATACCTTCTTCTTGTACATATCCCTTGCATACTAATCTTTTTTTTTTTCTAGTGACTTCTCCATTCTCATTCAGCTTGTTTCTGAATATCCATTTGGTACCGATGACATTCTTGTCATCTAGTCTTGGTACTAGTGTCCATGTATTATTCTTCTCAATCTGTTCTATTTCTTTGTTCATAGCACTGAACCATTCTTCATTCTCAAGTGCATTATAAACAGATTTAGGCTCAAAATCACAAAGTAAACATCTGGTGTTAAGTGACTTACTTCTTGTTCTTGTTCTAGCCTTCTTGTCTCCTATGATTTGATTATGTGGATGACGTCTTCTGACATATTTGGAAATTTTCAGTTCTGATCTATGTTCATAATTTTGATTATCTTCTTCGCCTTCATTTTCATCTCCATTTTTCAGAACATCATCTTGAGTTTTATCCTGATCATCGGTAATTGCAGCCTGATGCTCAGGTGTAATGTTCTGATGCTCAAGAGTGACGCACTATTTCTTGGGTAGAATTTCAGGTTCTATATAAACAAACCTGTTGTAGTCCTCTGGTTCCTTTTTGCTTTCCTTATCATTCTTTTCTACAAATTCATCTATTTTCACATTTTCACTTTCAATGATTTTTTTAGATGACTTGTTAAGACATTTATAAGCCTTGATTTTGGTTGAATACCCTAGGAAAATACCTTCTTCACTTTTGCAGTCAAGTTTTCCATTTCTATCATCCTTCAATATATAAAATTGACAACCAAAGATTCTAAAGTAACTTACATTGGGTGTATGACCATATCAAAGCTCATAGGGTGTCTTCTTTGTGTCCTTCTTCAATTGTACTTTGTTTAGTATATAGACAATAGTACTGAAAACTTCCCTCCAAAATGTTTGAGTGATGCTTTTCTCAATCATGAATGTTCTTGCACAGTCAACAATTGATTTGTTTCTCCTTTCAACAATTCCATTTTGTAGTGGTGTCCTTGGTGCAGAAACCTGTCTCTTAATTCCATGCTCATTGCAATAGTCAGTGAATTATTCTGATGTAAATTCCCCTCCTCTATCTGACCTTAAGCATTTCAATTTATTTTCACTTTGTTTTTCTACCATTGCTTTGTACCATTTAAACATTTTAAATGCTTCTTATTTATCTTTTAAAAACATGACTATCGTCATTCTAGAGAAATCATCAACAAAGAGAATGAAATACATATCTCCATAGTAACTCTTTTTTCTCATCGGTCCACATAGATCTGTATGGACTAATTCTATAATTACAGTAGATGTATGGGATTTTCTCTTGAAACTAGACTTTGTCATCTTACCTCTTTAACAATTCTTGCACATGATATGCTCGGGCTTAGTCATTGTCAGTAAGCCTCTGACATTCCTTTTGTTTCTCATCTTTATCATGTTGTCAAAGTTCACATGACACAATCTTTTGTGCCAAAACCATAAGTCTTCATTTCTAGCCATCAAACAAGTGGTGTTAGTGTCATCAAGATAGAAAATGTTACCTTTTGTCCGCTCACCAGTAGCAATCAACCTTTCTGATTCATTGAAGATCTTTGCCTTCTTATTTTCAAATGCTACTCTGTGACTTGAATTGTTCAACTGAGAAACACTTAACAAATTGTAATTTAGTCCTTTAACCCAGTAAGTATTTTCACATTTTATTAGGTTATTGAACATTATGGTTCCTTTACCTTCAACTGGACAAGGTTTATCATTTCCCATTCTCACTGAACCACTATTATAGTACTCAAAAGTCTCAAAATTTTGTTTATCACTGGTCATATGGTGAGTGCAACCACTATCTATGATCCAGACATCATTTTTACTAACTTTAGATATGAGTGCAGTTTCTACATACCTTTCTTCATCTTCATCTGAATCATTCTTTATGGATATAAATACTATCTTGATGTCTTCTTCTGATTTAGTGTCAGTGTCATCAACTCTGTTCTTAGCTAGGTAAAAAGCTTTCTTCCCTTTTTCCTTGTAGTCTTGGGTATCTCTCTTCTCAGATTGTCGGTTGCTCCGGTAATCTCTATTTTCACCTTTATCAAACTTCTTCTCATAAGGTCTGTCATTTCCTCTATCATCTTTTTGTCGGTTTGGACATCTTTCAGCAAAGTGTCCAACCTCTTTAGAATTGAAACTTACAAGTGGCAATTTACCTTTGTATTTTCCTTTGCCTCTCTGCAATCTTCTAGCCATAAGTGTTTCAATTTCATCAAGTCCTTGATCCTCATTATCAATGTCACTATCATTTCTAACAACATGTCTATGACTTGAGTTACTTATCTTTAGAGAAGATTTGGATGTAGATTCTATAGATGGTAAGACACTATTGTCAAAGTTACTCATCTCAAATGAAATTTGTCTACCAATCAGACTATCTACAGTAACTATATTGTTTTCAACTACTCTCATTGCTTGAATAGAAGAAACTCTAATAGCATAAACAGGCAATAAGGTTCTTAAGATTTTGCTTACCACTGTCTCCTCTTCAAGTACACCTCCAACTCCTCATATAACATTTACTACCTCTTTGATTCTGTAACTATACTAAGTAATGTTTTCTCCTTCTTTCATCCTTAGGTCATCAAACCTCCCTCTTAGGCTTTTCACCTTTTCTCTCAGTACATTGGCATCTCCTCCATGTACAAGATTCAACTTATCCCACATTTTCTTTGCAGAGGTGCAGGTTTTGACATCTTCAAACTCAGCATCAAAGAGTGATGATGCAAGTTCTATAATCATATAGTTATGCTCATGCTTGACTCTTAATTTCTCACAAGCATGAGGTCCTGTAGGCAACACATATTCAGTATCTAAGTATTGAACAATATCATTTCCAATACCTGATAGGTGGAGTCTTATTATGCTTTTCCATGATGCAAAGTTGTCTTTATTCAACTTGGGCACATCTCGTCTGTTCATCTTGTGATCTTTTGCTTGAGCTGTTAAAATCCTTTTATAAGCACACAAGCTCTAATACCAATTATCAGTAATAACTAAGAGGGGGGGGGGGGGGCGAATTAGGGGCCTNGGGGGGGGGGGGCGAATTAGTGGCCTCAAAAATATTCCAATAATCAACCCTTAAAACTTAGTACCACAAAATTATACCTCTAGTTATCTTCAGTCCTATAAGATTAATGCCTCCAAATACTTATATAATATTACTACTACTCGGAATGCTTTGTAAAACCTTCTACTGTAGATTTACCGAATAACAGTCTGTTAATTTATCAAAAGATAGTAAATTATCTAGAGTATCCCAATCAATCCAATTAAGTTAAGTGTAATAGAAAACACTAAAGTAATGACTCATAAACACATTGACACATGTATTTTTAACGTGGAAACCCTATTAAGGGAAAAACCACTTGGGACCGGTAACCCAAAATTTTCACTCTTCTAAAGTGAGCTCGGTGAAGAGCCAACCCTATTAAAGGTTACAAACACACTGTTAGGTTTGACCTTGTTAGAGGATTTAAAAGTTTAGTTTATCACTTGATATCGGGCATCTCTATGCTACCATCCTTGATCAAACACTCACTTGGCCTATCAATAGGTATCTGGCATCTCATGCTATCTTCATGATCAAACTTTTTGATACTCCATTAGATGTATCTCAATATAGAAAGGATATTTAAATCTCACTTGGTTAAGAGACTTTCTAAATCAATGGTTAAACTAAAACAATATGATCTGTTCACATATACAACTTATACTTGCAGATTTTTAGATCAATTGTAATCTCACAAAACTATTCTGATCAATATAACTCTGTTTATACCTTTGTTCCACTTTGATTCTACTTAGTGATGTTGTGCTCTATTGCTCAGTGTCTACAAAATCCTTTAGCTCTTTCCTTAGCTTTTTGATCAACACTATATGAAGTTTCTCTTCATCAGTTTCTCTTTAGCATCCTCTTGTTCATTCCTTCACACACACCCATTCGTAATGAATTAAGTTTTCTCTTAAATAGACATGATATCACCGTTGTTAGGTTTTTGGTCTTCTTGATCTTGGCATGATCCACAATTCTTGCTAATTAGATTTAAAGCAAAACTCCTATTTTATCTTGCTGAGATCTTCTTGCTAACTGGACAAATCAACTTTAAATCAATTACTTATCTTTGGCTTATCTTGTCGATGAAAATAATGATAACTACCAGTTAACTCTATATTTAGCTCTGCCAGCTAGATATTTTGTCATTTGTGAACTCTAGTTATTTTTGGTTTTAACTCTCTAATAGCATCGGTGAACACTCTAGTTCTCCTCGGGCTTCTCCGTCGGTTTACACTATGTTTTTGGCCGTCGGGTTTGCTTGTGATTCTTCTTGTTGGTAATGCTTGTTAGTTTTGTTGCTCGGGCATCACTATGACTTGACTGTCAGTGATCTCTATCCGTCAGGTTCCATTGACCGTTGGTGTTTGTATTCACAATGCGAATGCTTATCTTTTGTGCATTACATAAAGCATAATATTTATCTCTCTGATCCTCTGAAGTCTTTGACACTTTGATTATAATCGATTAGATCACTAGTAAATTTGACCTCAATTTTCGACGGCAATTGGTCGAAATTTCGACAGTAATTGGTCAAAATTTACGACCAAAATGTTCGTCGGTCTTTTTTTGTCGAAGTTTCGACGTATTTATAATTGGTCAAAATTTCGACCAAAATAAAGGTCGGAATTTCGACTATAGCCCAAGCTTAAAATTGTCGTCATTTTTTAGTGCATTGGTCGCAATTTTGACCAATACTTCCACCACTGAGTGGTCGCAAATTTTGACCAATTCACTAAAAAAGACGATGAGAATGCCATGCTTTCCACCAAACCAATGGTCGAAATTTCGACCATTTTATTGGTCGAAATTAACCCTGGAATTGGTTGAAATTTCGACCAATGTTAATTTAAATTTTTTTTTTTTTTTTAAATTTTTTTATTTCGATTCTATGAAGATCATATTCTCATTCTTCTTCTTCTAATTTTGTGCTGTAAACAAATTTAAATAGATGTTGATTATGATGGAGGGAATATTGTGGTAAGAGTGTCAGGTACCCAACAAGTATGTGCAGAAATTTTATTGT
>MU227821.1:645719-672872 GCA_018584345.1 Thuja plicata
CCGAAGGACGTGTTTGGACTGGAAAATACGAGTCAGTAGACATGGCTGCTGCAACAGCAGCCATTAAAACTTCTGCTCACTTCATTTTTAAAGGAAAGAAATGCAATCACAAATAAGAAAATAGACTTAATAAATTCTATTACACCCAATTCTATTTGCATTGGAGATTAAAAAGAGCCTCTACCCCAAAAGAAATGGATATTCAAAAACAGATAACATAATCGTTTTCAATGAAATAGAACAAAACAAAAAATGATCCCACAATATACAGATTGACCAAAAAAATCATTGAAACCATGGCAAGGGATTTACCTCAAGATTGCCCACATGATAGAAAAAACCCACATGATATTTTGATGAAGAAAAGCTGTTCTATAACTGCTTTCAGGCACCCGTGGAAGCCGACATAAGCTAGGGTTTGACACCGTGAAATGCTTTCTTTGTTCTTCGATACTCAAAATTTCTAATGCCAAACATAATAGCAGCTTGAAATGAAGTTGCATTTTCATTTTTTTTTACCTTTATGCACGTGTTGGTCGCAATTTCGACCAACACGGGCATAAAAGTAAAAAAAAAGAAAAGTTAACTTTTATATTGCGACCAAACAAAACCATTTTGCAAGTTGGTCGAAATATTTGGTCGCAATTTAGGGTCAAATCTATTAGTGGATTATATCAAGTTGACATCAATGACAATACAACCCATTAACTAATTTAATGTTTTGCATTATCCTTCTGCATTTTGGTGATCAAATTAAAATATTCAAACATTCAATCAGTTACATGTCATCATGAAGATGGAACAATGAAAGATGAACACAAGCACATTGAAGTGAAAGGGCTCACCAATTCCCTAATGTTCTCAAAGGTTTTCAAACCGAATGGATTTGGTTAGTGTTAAGTTGAATGCATAGCAACAAGCTATGGCTTGATGAACTGAAGGTGATAACCCAAGATGTCATCCATGCGGTCACCGGTTACCCCATAACTGAGAAAGTAAAGACACTCAAGAAACCACCCAAGGCCGAGACCGAGAAGATGACAGGAGACAAATGGGATGGAAGAGGACTGAAAGTTACCTCAATAACCAATGATGAGATCAAGTTCAATGCATGCATTCTAGGATACAATTTCTTCCAAGCAAGCAGATTGAACAACATAGCATCAGGTGCAGTAGACACAACCTACAAAATTATGAAGAAGGGAACACAATTGGACTTATCTGAACTACTCCTGAATCAGTTGAAGGATAACTTAAAGACTATCAGGAATGCAAAGTCAAACACTTGTAAGTTTGGCTCACTCATAATGTGTATTTTCTTCTACTTTCAAGAAACATTCCCATCGGTAGGAGATATGAAATGGGACAACACCAAACTGGTCACCATGCAAATCAGTGAGCACATAGCCCACTGAGAGATAATTTTGAAATAGTCATGGATGAATACTTCAATGTATACAAAGACCAAATGCAAAAGAAGGTAAGAATCCCTGAGCAACTCATTGAAAATTTTAAGGATGAGACATGCTTCATGGTTGATATAGACAATACATACATTAAGCCTGTTGTACTAAGGACAACATGGTTAGAACCATTAGAGTATGATATCAACATTGTTCTTGCAACTAAGGCAATTGATGCCTTGATCAATGAACCATTGGATAAGAAATAACCAAAATTTAGAACATATGAAGAGGCCAAGACAAGAATAAAATCTGGCCTAGTTATTAAGAAAATTTTCAGAAAGAAGGACAAGATGGTGAAGAATCTCAAGAAGATACTGTCGGCAACCGAGGAAGAAGCTGAACAGGATGAAGAAGTTGAATAGGAGGAAGAAACTGAAGAACAATTATCTGTCGGTAAAGATGAAGGAAAGGATGACTCCAAGGAAACAGAGTTAGATTCACCACCTCCTCCACCAACAAAGAAGGCAAGGACGACAGCTGCTTCTAGGACAAGAAGCCAAACATCAAAGGTTTCTACTCCTTCACCTTTAAAGAAAGGAAATGTTAGGACATACAAAAGGAAAGCTGCCACACCAAAGAGAGGGAAAAATAAAAGAGGAAGTAAGTTCATAACAATTCAAGAGGATCTAGAAGACACTGAGCATGATGAAGTTGTAGAGGCAGAAAGTGTCAAGGTACAAACTCCTGAATCTATTGATGACATATGCAAATCTATTGCAAATTCTATATCTATTATAGATTCAAATATCAGAAGATGGTTGAAGTTAGACCCATAAGATCAAAATAAAGTAGAGGATGTCATCATAGAAAAAATGTACAAATTCAAATATGTACCAATTTAGTTTGAAGGAAGTCATGTACCAAGGGAACTCTTGGATAGACTATACTCCCGTTGGACATTTTCCTTGAAAAATGAAACAGAGATAAGAGAAAGAGTACTTGTTTCTCTAATTCCACCTAAATAAAATAAGGTAGAAATAGATGAAATGATGGAGAAGTACAAAAAGGAGTTCTCACCGAAGCTGAGCGCATACAAATTTCTTGAAGGAAAGCTTATAGAGATTGAGAAGGAGAGCCATAAGAAATGGTGCAATATTATGAACAGACCTACTGAGGAGGAAAGTCCCGACAAAGACCTTCAACAACAAGATGTTGATAAGGCAAATCACGATGACACATCTGTTGAGTTAGACAAAGAAGAAGATGATACAACCATCAAAAAGACAACATATGTTGCAGATGAATCATGGCTAGATACCAAAAATGACAACATTGTCGATACTAATGTCATTGACATTACCGATGACCCAAAAAAGGAAGTGAATAAATATGAAGATGTCACTGTCGCAAGGACAAAACCGATGAGCATGACACAAATGTTGATACTGTACAAGTAAATATTCCAGGAAACATGCCAATATTGATACAACCTATCAATATCCTACAAGAATCAAACAAGTCACCTGAGAAGGATACTCCCAAGGATGCATGGGAAGAAGCAAACAAAGACAACACTGATGGTGAGAAAGACATCGAAGATACTCAAGATATAACTGTAAAGGAAGAAAATTGATTTGGTTTTTATTAGGTGTGTTTGATTGATTTGATTAGGGGTATGTTGTATTTCCTTAACCTTTACATTTAATTTGTAATTTTGTATGGATGTGTATGTAATGTTATTAAGCATGTAGGGGGAAGGAATATAAGATGTTCCTTTTTTATCCCCAAATGCACAAATGAAAGATCCAAATTGATTAACCCAAAAGAAGGGTCAATGCACAAGTGAATCAATCATTTGGAAATGAGAGAAAGGAAGAAGATCTTAAATTATATTATTTTAATTAAAGAGATATGATATATGATAGTAATTGAAAAGGATGAGAGGAATTACTAACCTTAAAGAATTGCATATCAAATAATTCTATTTTCTGAGGTCTGTACTCTGTTTCTGGAAAATCTGAAGTATGATCCGGAAAGGAAACACAGAGATGAACAAAACCTAGAAATATTTTTCTTCTCCGAAACTGTCTTATGAAAAAGGTCGACATTGACCCACTAATCTAACCACTGACCCAATAATCTTGACCCTGACCCGTACAGGTCTAACAAAAAATCTGTTCATGGATCCCGATAGTTCGCTGAAAAGGGTATCCAAATCTGAGTTCAAATCTTCAATCTTGAACCTGTACCTACAAGAAAAAGATATTTGTTTGTTGGGGAGGAGGGGCTTTCCTTATTCAAACCCTAATTTAGGAATTAAACTTGAAATCAATAAACTATAGAATGCTAGCAAGTAGTAGAATTGAATCTAAGAATGAAGCTATGATATTGAATAGATATGCAATTGGAATTCAAATGTAGCAAGTATGTAAATATGAAAGTTTGGATTCAATAGAAACCATAAACCTCCATGATTGTATTCTTGGAATCCACCTTGAAGAGAATGAAAGAGTCTTTGAGGATGCACAAAGGATCTTGAAGGAATATCACACCACCATGATGGCTAGATCTAGGGTTTAAATGATGAATCTTGAATGTTTGAACCTAATCCCTTCAAGGCTTGAAAACTTGATTCTATGATCTTAAATGGAGAACTTGAATGCTTGAGAGGAAGAATTGAACACCTTGAAAGCTTGGAAACATTTATAGCAAATGGATTCTTGATTTGTTTTCTCGAGGACCTCTTATCACTTAATTGATGGTTCTTGCTTGATGATGGTTAGAGAAAATGAGAGAGAAAGGATTCCTTTTATATCAAACTAGGGCACAATCTTCTAAGGAGGATGAAATAGGAGAATTAAATTCCAATTAGACCCATTCCCCAAGAAGAGGACCTATATTAAATATAATTTAGGATTTTCCACTTTGGAACCCAAAACAGCTGACCCGAAAGCGGGAAAAATGAATTTCTGAAGACCTCCGGAAGCTAACAAGTTTCCAGATTTGGAAGGGGGACCCAGGTCAAGGTTGAGGTTGACCCTGACCTAGGTCAAGGTTGAGTTTGACCCTGACCTAGGTCAAGGTTGAGTTTGACCCTGACCTAGGTCAAGGTTGAGTTTGACCTTGACCTAGGTCAAGGTCAAGGTTGACCTTGACCAGGGGCTCAGAACCCCTGGAAAAAGTGCCAGGTGGGATAGAAGGTGCCCGGAGAGGCCCAATCGGGGTCCTAAACAGGCACAGAAGTAGGGGATGATGTAGAAATGAGGGGACAATATGATGGTGGTAAAAAAAATCCCCTAAGGAGGGCTAAACATTCTTAACATGGAAGTGCTTCCATTTTAAGATGATACATTAAGCTCCCACTTTAGCGGAAGTATGGAAATCGAACATGCTTTCAATAAAGTTAGAAGAAAGACTCTGGTGGATCACAATGAGGTAGAACATCACTGAGTCAAGGACATAAGTATTTAGACCAAGGATTATAACTCAACAGACATGCATAAAAAATATGAAAAATAAAGAGCAATCAATTATAGAAACATACATGACTACATAAATAGGACAAGAGCAACACTATAGATAACATAGCTTCATGATCTAATCCTACTAGCATGAAAGAGAAAGAGAGAAAATACAAAAGTGATTACCTTACCTAGTAAGATGCCCACCTTACTATGAATTACCAAGGAGGGAGAGCCCAACAAGTTCACCTATAAACTATGCTTGTAATTGTAATGCGTCTTCTGACGGCTTTTGAAAATATCCATAGATCCATATTCTTGTATCACTATGAATATAAAATGCGTGTCTTTTCAGGATTTAGCAACTTATGCGCATTACCTTCCAAGGATTTAGCATATTGTAAAATTTAAAAGGGTGCATATATCTTCAGGATTTAGCAACTTATGTGCGTTACCTTTCAAGGATTTAGCAAAAATAAAAGTAAAAATGCGTGTCCCTTCAGGATTTAGCAACTTGTGTGCGTTACCTTCCAAGGATTTAGCGAAAATAAAAGTAAAGATGCGTGTCCCTTCACGATTTAGAAACTTATGTGCATTACCTTCTGAGGATTTAGCATGCTGCAAAATGTAAATTACTGTAAACTATAGTACAAGGGAGACCCTATATATGCCCCCCTCCTTATTATGGCTACCCACTAGGCAGGACAAGGAAGAGAAAAGAGGATACCTACTTCACAAGGTAAGGAGATATCCAGCTTAACAACAATGTATACCATACTCATAGTGAAGAGCCTTGACTCTTACATCCAAGAACATAGATAATCATGAAATGGATATGTCACTTGTGGAAAAATGATCCTAAAAAGGGAAGAGATCTTATCAACAAGACCCTCACCATAAAGGAGTGCTTAGGATAAAATTTCATCTTCTAAAGAAAAGAGGGAACAAAGATTCAATCATCAAGCCCCTTGTAATCAAGAGGAAGAGGAATCTTAGGATGAAGGCATCAAAATCTAACCCAAAGCAAGAGCAAGATTTTATCAAAAGCATAGTTTGAAAAATAAAGAAGAGGTGATGACCTAGGACAATCACCTCTCATGTAAGAGGATATCCATGGTAAAAAATGTACATCTTTATAAGGAAATAATGTTATATGATAAACAAATGCCACTAAGCTAAGGAAAGTAGATCCTTAGATAGAGGAAGACGGAAAATACCTTGCCCCCCAGGTGTGAAGGCAAGGGATATATCAAATTATATCAAGAGATTTCATAGCAAAGAGATATCTTTACAAAACAAATGTCCTAGAAAAGATATCATGAATGATTATAAAGATTTATAGGGATAAAATATAGAAAGAATAACCAATTAAGCTTCAAACAAGATATATGCTAAGAGAAAAATGGATCCTAGAAGACTGGAATAAAATACCTCTTTCCCCCCAGTGAAGTGACAAGAGGAAAAATGCAATCTAACTTGTAGAGGAACGAGGGGAATGCCCTATATCAAAATTATGAAGAAATTGTAATACTGCACGTGAATGAGATATAATTCCCAAAGCAACTCTTTCTCTAACATATAGCTTGAAATGCACACAATCAACAAGTAAATGTTTATTACTATAATGAAAAGGACATTTATATTTAGAGAGAGCATTTCTCGGAATAGGTTTGAAGATTTCTTTATTGGAATTCATTAATTGGACATACACTTTCTTAGCCACATCTTGAGGAGTATCATGGTGATCTAAAGAAGGTGTTGGAAGACTAACATGAAGAGGAGGATGGTGGTTAAGATCCACTACCTTGATTAGAGGATGTGGGAAACCTATACCATGCATATCTTGTTTAGGAGATGAATGAATCGGGTTTTTAATGCCTTGTTCATTGATACCAAGCCCTAAACCTTTATAGCCTTGTTTATCTACCATAGTATATCATGTAGTGTACCTATCTTGCAAAGCTTCAATAGGAGGAGATTGATTATGGTGCTCATGAGAAAATGTTGTGTATGGTGGAATGATACGATTAGAAGAAGTTTCATTGTTTTTCCCTTTATCATCATCATGGATTGGATAAGGGGGTGAAGGTAAATGAAAGAATTCTTGAACATCATCATCATGGATCCTAGCTTGAGCCCCATCATAAGTGTGGGAAGAACTAGGGATTGAATGTGGAGAAATAGAAATAAGGATATTTGGAATTGCATTAGAATTGATAAGATTAGGGTGAGGAAGATTAGGAGATAGATTAGGCATAATAGGAGTAGGAAGATTAGGAGGTGAGGTATCATCAACCCAATTCTTCACATAATCCAAAAGAGTAATAAGTCCACTACACAAATCTTTTATGAAAGTTTTGAAAGTAGGAAGACTAGTATTGGTTAATCTCAAAATAGCATAAGCAAGTGAAACATGGAGATTAACAAACATGATGAAATGGATGATACTCTCATAGGCATCATAATTACTATAAAGAGATGCTAAAAGAAGCATAATAAGAAAAATATTCATACACCAAAAGATCTTCATAATGAATGAGATGCAAGAAGTGTTGTTGTATTTTTATGAATATATATATATATATATATATATATATATATATATATATATATTGTATTTTAGAATGAAAGAGAATAAAAGAAAACTAATATGTATGCAAGAGGTAATGTGAGAGACAAAGCATCTAACACCAACAAGAAAGAGTTGTCTATCGCGGGTTTACGTCGGATTCACCAAAATGTAAAGGAAGAAAATTTTGGTTTGGTTTTGGTTAGGGGTGTTGTATTTCCTTAACCTTTACATTTAATTTTTAATTTTTGTATGGATGTGTATGTTTTAATGTGATTAAGCATATAGGGGAAAGGAAGATAATATGTTCCTCGTTTATTCCCAAATGCACAAATGAAAGATCCAAATTTATTAACCCTAAAGAAGGATCAATGCACAAATGAATCAACCATTTGAAAATGAGAGTAAGGAAGAAGATCTTAAATTCTATTTTATGATTAAGTAGATATGGTATATAATAGTAATTGAAAATAATAAGAGGAAGTACCAACCTTAAAGAATTGTAGATCAAATAATGTTTTTTTCTAAGGTCTGTACTCTGTTTCTGGAAAATCTGAAGTATGATCCAGAACCGGAACGCAGAGATGAACAAAACCCATAAATATTTTTCAAATCTGGCATCATCTTATGAAAAAGGTCGACCTTGATCCACTAATCTCACCCCTGACCCAATAATCTTGACCCTGACCTACACAAGTCCGATAGAAAATCTGTTTGTGGATCCCGATAGCTCGTTGAAAAGGGTATCCAAATATGAGTTCAAATCTTCAATCCTGAACCTGTACCTACAAGAAAAAGAGATTTGTTTGTTGGGGGGGAGGGGTTTTCCTTAGTCAAACCCTGATTTAGGAATTAACATTGAAATTAATAAAGTATAGAATGGTAGCAAGTAGTAGAATTTAATCTAAGAATGAAGCTATGATATTGAATAGATATGCAATTGGAATTCAAATGTAGCAAGTATGTAAATATGAAAGTTTGGACTCAATAGAAACCATAAAAATCCATGATTGTATGCTTGGAATCCACCTTGAAGAGAATGAAAGAGTCTTTAAGGATGCACAAAGGACCTTGAAGGAAGATCACACCACCATGATGGCTAGATCTAGGGTTTGAATGATGAAGCTTGAATGCTTGAACCAAATCCCTTCAAAGGCTTGAAAACTTGAATCCTTGATCTTCAATGGAGAACTTGAATGCTTGAGAGGAAGAATTGAACACCTTGAAAGCTTGGAAACATGTAGAACAAATGGATTCTTGATCATTTTTCTTGAGGACCTCTTATCACTTAATTGATGGTTCTTGCTTGATGATGGTTAGAGAAAATGAGAGAGAAAGGCTTCCTTTTATATAAAACTAGGGCACAATCTTCTAAGGAGGTTGAAATAGGAGAATGAAATTCCAATTAGACCCATGCCCCTAGAAGAGGACCTATATTAAATACAATTTAGGATTTTCCATTTTGAAACCCAAAATAGCTGACCCGAAAGCGGGAAAAATGAATTTCTGATGACCTCCGGAAACTGACAAGTTTCCCGATTTGGAAGGGGGACCCAGGTCAAGGTCAAGGTTGACCCTAAATGTAAAGGAAGAAAATGTCCCAAAATGTATCGTCTTAAAATGAAAGCACTTCCATGTTAAGAATGTTTAGCCCTCCTTAGGGGATTTTTTTAACCACCATCATACTGTCCCCTCATTTCTGCATCATCCCCTACTTCTGTGCCTATTTAGGACCCTGATTGGGCCTCTCCGGGTACCTTCTATCCCATCTGACACTTTTTCCAGGGGTTCTCACCCCCTGGGTCAAGGTTGACCTCAACCTTGACCTAGGTCAGGGTTGAACTTGACCTTGACCTAGGTCAAGGTTAAACTTGAGCTTGACCTAGGTCAAGGTTAAACTTGACCTTGACCTAGGTCAGGGTCAACCTTGACCTTGACCTGTGTCCCCCTTCCAAATCTGGAAACTTGTCAGCTTCCGGAGGTCTTCAGAAATTAATTTTTCCTGCTTTCGGGTTGGTTGTTTTGGGTTCCGAAGCGACAAATCCTAAATTGTATTTAATATAGCTTCATTCTTAGATTCAATTCTACTACTTGCTAGCATTCTATAATTTATTGATTTCAAGGTTAATTCCTAAATCAGGGTTTGACTAAGGCAACCCCTCCCCCCAACAGACAAATCTCTTTTTCTTGTAGGTACAGGTTCAAGATTGAAGATTTGAACTCAGATTTGGATACCCTTTTAAGAAAAATATTGGGATCCATGAATAGATTTTCTGTCAGACCTGTGCAGGCCAGGGTCAAGATTATTAGGTTAGCGATGAGATTAGCGGGTCAAGGTTGACCTTTTTCATAAGACGATGTCGGATCGGAAAAATATTTCTGGGTTTTGTTTGTCTCTGTGTTTCCTTTCTGGATCGCACTTCAAATTTTACAAAAATAGAGTATAGACCTTAGAAAACATCACTCTTTGATCTAAAATTCTTTAAGGTTAGTACTTCCTCTCATCCTTTTCAATTACTGTCATATATCATATCTCTTTAATTAAAAGAACAAAATTTAAGATCTTCTTCCTTTCTCTCATTTCCAAATGATTGATTCACTTGTGCATTGACCCTTCTTTTGGGTTAATCAATTTGGATCTTTCATTTGTGCATTTGGGGATAAAAGTGGAATATCTTATCTTCCTTCCCCCTACATGCTTAATTACATTACATACACATCATACAAAATTACAAATTAAATGTAAAGGTTAAGGAAATACAACATACCCCTAATCAAATCAATCAAACACACCTAATAAAAACCAAATCAATTTTATTCCTTTACAGTAACCAATACTGATAAGGTTATTGGAGGAGATAAAGAAAAGGATGCAGATACACAAGACACAAATGCAGAAACAAAGACTGATGAAGCAAAGGACATCGATGAAGGAGATAAACCTAAATATGGTACTCTTGAGGAAATAAAAAAACATGCTACCAATGATGTGAAGGTGAATGTGGAGCCGTCTACAGACAAATGAAAAGCTGAAATCAATGCCAAGCAGCAAAAAGAAGCACAATAGGTCACTTCATCAAGCACAACTGAGAAGGCCGAGAAATTGGAAATAGTTTTAAATTCTAGTGATTCATATAAGAAGAAGAAGAAATCAAAGAAAAATAAGATGGAAGGCACATTGGATGAAATTATTGAAATACCAAAGTGTGACCCATCTACACTTGACTTTGAAGCATTACAAGAATATGGAGATATATGCCAAAGAAAGGCATTGTAGGAGAAGCTAAAGAAACAACACAGGGACTCCATGGTACTAGAGACAACACAAGATATTTTGCACCAAATTATTCCTGATGTTGATATTGATCAAAAAAAGCCAATAACTAATCAATTAGAAACTCTCACCGATGTAATCACAACTCAGAATATAGATGCAGAGAAGGCAATTGAGGAGAGAGCCGAGCTAAAGTACCAACAAAAGCTCATTGAGAACATTAGCCAAGAAGTGGCTGTAAAAAAGGTAAATCTATCAAAATTAATCACCGAATTAGACCCAATCATATCTGAAGCTATAGCCTTAATTCAAAAATTGAGCACAATAGAAAAGTTCACTAAAGAAAATAGTGAAAACATTGCAAAGTTGGATACAGATCTAGAAAACAGTGCACAAAGCTTAACCACTGATGGAGAAAATGTAGTTAAGTTGCATTATGATAAGATAATTGAGATAAAAAGGTTAAGGCAGGAACTATGGGAAGCATAAACACATTTTAGGGAATAATTAATGAAGCTCCAAGCTCAACTTCTGCCAAACCTTACACTGCTCCAACAACATATCAGTTGAGCAAGGCAACTGATAGCAACTCTCGAGATGTTTGTAGCAAACAAAATCTATGACATGCACTCAAAGATCACACTTGAGCACATGGATCTTGAGAACCTCAAAGAACAATGGGAGAAAATGATGGAAGACTTGAAGTCTTCACACTCCCATATTTTTGATAAACTATAAGGTAATGACCTTTTCCCTTAATATCAAAAAAGGGGGAAAATGATACGAGTACAAAATATAAAAAGAGAAAATGATATGTATTCATTCAGATGGGAAAATGGTAGATATGTATATGTATATTCATATGGGAAAATTATATGTAGAAGGAAAGACATCATATGTACAGATACTGACATATACATAGGGGGAGCCATTAAATGACTAAATATTATATATGTTGTATATACTTAACATTTTGTTAGTATTTTGCACATAAATTTTTTTGATACTAATGTCAAAGGGGGAGATTGATGACATTAATTTTCCATTAGTATGCAAACAACACTTTCAGTAAGCATACACTGAAAGACAAGACAAGAGCAGACCGAAGATCAGATATTAAGAGATCACCAAAGTTGACTAAGTGTAAAGAGAACTGACAACTCAACTCAGTGTGTAAACCAAAAATTAAATGATAGAAAGATAAAGAGGAACCTGATAGATGAACCCAACATGCAAGATACAATGCAGACCAAAAATATAGTTAAAGAGAAACCGATAGAACAAAACCGAAGGACAGTCATTGCATAACCGAAAGACAAAACTGAAAGTCAGTTGTAGCCCGCAAAAAGTGGATATGAATTCCACATCAGATAAAGAAAGTGTATTCTATTTATATGAAATTTATTTGTTTTAAATACATTTCTTTAGGGACAAGATACATGAATGTAAGTGCTTTAATTAGTCTAACTGATTTAAAACACATAGACTAGGAGATCTAGGCACAAGTTGTAAACCTGATCTTAGAGTTAACATTATTTTTATCGAAACTTGATGAAGTCAATCCATCTATAAATAGATGATGCAATCATTCATTATTATCAATGTGAAGAGAAAGGAGAACATGAATTAATAAAATGAGCACATCTATGGATCATATTGAAATTTTCAAGAACAAGAACATCAAAAGGTGAATTTGGTTAGCAAGAACCAAGAACAGAGCATACCGAGAATCAGAGGTGTTATTCAATCACAATTAGGTGATAATATTTTTCATGTAAACTAAATTGGATCTATATCAGCAATAGGAGATTGCATTTACCATGTCAATTTGTAATTTTCTATCATTCTAACAAGTGGAGCAAAGTGTAAAAATCCTTTCAAGGAAGGTGGATTTAACAGTCCAATAACAAATCTCTTAACCGAGTGCACACTCAATAGTGTTGCTAAAGATCTTAACAGAGTAGACTTTAATAGGTCTCCATCGATACTCCTAACATGGTAGATCATCATAAGTGATCAAAATTGTAAGCCTTAATCGGCCCCTTCCAATCTGCAGATAGTGAAGATTTTTTGGGTGCCATCCCCACCGCAGTTTTTACTTCCTCATAGGAGTTTTCTGCGATATCATATCTTGTGTTATGTGTCAAATTACTTTCATGAATGTTTCTATGAATGTTCACATGTATGTTAATGTTATGAATTGATATAACTCACATCAAGATAGTATAAATCAGATTGAATGGATATACAATTGATTATAAAGGTTAATTAATTAAAGGATGCAAAAGTTTTAGAGGTATTGATTCACCCCTCCCCTCTCAGTACATACTTCCCATTAATCCCAACAACTTATATTATATTGATTTCTGAGTCCTGACAAATGAGTTGGTGCTTTCTCTCTTATATTATAAAAAGAGACTAGAAATAGAGTTGAAGCAGTGACAATGATGTAGGGTATCAAGATTTGTTTCTAAATGTGGTTTTAAACACCTTATTTCAGTAGGATACTTGTAGGATATCATAATTTCTATAGCTATAGATAGCTAGTAGGATCCTCAATTGACGCCTACACAAAATTCTTAGGGAAGCACAAAACCTAGACTTGGGTCTTTGACTCAATCACCTAGCAACATTGTTTCAAAAATTGGAGAAGGTATTAAATTAGCTAATATTTTTTCTAATTGGGGCATTAAGTCTTCTCTTTTAAATATATTATTGATGTCATGGGTCGTGTTCTATGTTGTTGTTTAACCAAATGAATTGGTGCTTTCTCTCTTCCATTACAAAACAAGACTAATAATAGAGTTGAAATAGTGGCATTGATGCGGGTATCATTTGCTTCCAACTGTCATTTTAAACTCCCAAATTTGGAAGGAATACTCCCAGGTTAACAAAGCAATTATTTTAGATTTTTCTAGTATTTTTTTGTGCTTTGGATGTAAATGATAAGGTCATTAGTGCCATTATTGTACTTAGGTAACCTATTGAGCCCTATTGGGTTAAGATAGTCAATATAATCAATATGGGTGATATAGGTGTTAGGTTTTTTTTTTTTTATGTTATTTGAGGCATATTGAACATGTCTAGGAGGTCTTCAAATTCATTTTTTAAAAATATGTAAAAGTTGCATAGTTGTCACAAAAGTTGTCAATGATAATTTTTACAAATATACAAAATATGTTGTCATTTTGATTCTCAACATCCAAATAATTCAAAAATTAGTTGGAGACAGTTGTAAAATATTTTAAATCCTTCAAATATCCCTCTTTGGGTCTAGGATAGGCATGTATGTGAGATTGGATGAAGAATTCAGTAAGAACATTACATTTTTTTGTGATTTTATGCAAAAAGCTTGAACAAAGTCACGTATAACTTTGTTAGATTGATCCATTCCAATGTGAATTTAATTTGATGATTAAGAAGGGTGATATATATTTTAAATGAAATAAGTTTTGGGTCCTACCATGGGATATAGAGTGGGATCCATCAGTTTCTTTCAAACAGATAGAAAACCCTCACTATCTAAGGTTTGAATAAATTTTCCTTGATAACTCAATTTCTAATCGTTGAAAAAATATGAAATTATGTAAAATGATATTTTTTTGAATGATATTTAATTTTAATATGGTATTGTAATGAATGGTTGTTTTTTATGGAAGTAATAAATTTTTTTCTGAAACTATTCTTGCAAATTTATGACTCTGACTGTATTTTCAAACATTTAGCTTTCACCTCATCAAATAAAGTGCATGAATGGTATCTACATAACTTAATAAGGATCAAAGGAATATAATAATATTCCTAAGTGTCTTGGAGTTGTAATTTCCATCTCTTTGTTTTGGTTACAAGGCTGGTTGCAAGTTGACAATAATATCTCCATATTCAGGAGACATTGGTAGTCATTTTAAGATCTATATGTTCCAAGTGACTAAATGTATTTAAACCATGCAAAGAATTGGTAACTATAGTAAGAAGGATAGTCTCATTTTTTGGTTGAAGAAATTTTGCAATTCCTAAGGTATGATTTTAATACTACTATTTCTTGTAGATGCAGAGGCATCACCATTGACTCCTTAGTAATGCAAATTCTAGCCAACTCAAAAGCTTTGAAATGCATAGAGGAAAAATGGCCAAGAAAATTCAAAGATGAAATCCATAGTATCAAGTTTGGTCTTGAAATTTATGGAGTATTCCCATTCTATTTCCTAACCTCAAATTATAGTCTTTTTCCAGTGGGATTGATAGTATACAATATGTTGGCATACCTGATGGTAAGTGTGTTTTGGTGGTGACATAGTGATTTGATTCAGGATGATTAGATATTATTTTTTCATTGATGTCAACTATTGACTTTGTTTTCCTAGTATGTTTTTAACCATATTTGTGATGAATTATGAGTTTCAGTGGTTGCTATCTTTAGGGGAGACCTAGGTATGTCTTTGGATGTCAAATGCACGACTGCTACAACTCAAGTAAGTTAATGTGAGAGTTGTAATTGAATAGAGTATAACATTACAATGGCTATAAGAATTGATGATAGGTGATAGATGATTTTAATTTCTTATCAAATCTATAATGTATCTTGTGACGCAGTCATAGGATATGGTGATCAACGGTGTTTATATGTTACAATTGAAATCACAACTACTTTGAGTGATCTATAAGAAGGTTAAGTGATCGGTGAAAAAAAATGTTATTCAATAGGTTAAATGTTTATGTTCTTGAGCTATCAATGGAAGATCTTGTATCAGTGATCAGTATTGATGCAACAATGATTAACAATGAATAATTTATGATGTGATGACATTTATTCATTGATAAATACTAACTAGCTTGCTTGCACTTGCTTTATTAGGAATATCTGAGTTCCTAATCTTTCCAAGATCCTAACTCTAACTCTTAGGATCTCCCAAGTCCTCTTTAATATATTTTTATTACTTCTTCAATTCCCCCTCTCAATGTGACAAACTTTAGTGCTTCACTAGGGTATATATCTTCATGCAATGATCCATTTCTCAACTCCTTTGGCTTCCATCCAATAGCTATTTTTTACTTAATTGATTTTCTTAGTATTTTCAGGGGTTTAAGTGTCTTCTACCATCCTTTAAAACTTCAAATTTATCCCTTTGGATTAGGGAATCAAGGTCTTTGTCATCGATTTCAGGATTTTGGTTCCAATTGTCTATTAGGCCTATTAGGCCTAATTTGCTATTTTTTAGCCTTTCTTGGAACATTTATTCAAACAACCCTCTAAAAAGATGTAGGATTATGACACCCTTTATGGGGTTCTATAATATTTTATAGGTCTCCCTTTCCCAACTTGTTTGTATAGATGATTCTTATAATCAAGGGCTTTTAGGGCTATTTGAGACTCCAAGAACCAGTCAAAGGTTTTAAGCTTTAAAATGTCATAAAATGGATTGACCAAGTGCCAATCCTCATACAGGGTATTTTTAAAAATCCAAAGACTTCTCAAAACTACTTGGATTCAAATCCACACTCAAACTCCTGCATTCAAACACTCTTTTTTTCATTGCAAGCTCCTAGCTAGGTTTCACTGGACTCGCCTAGGGCTTGCTTGAAAAATTAGCAAATGTCACTTTTAGGCCTCCAATAGAAATATTTACATTGTACATAGGCTCCCCTAATATTTCCAAAGGGCGCATGATTATTCCACAATATGCTTTCATGTGGGATCCATTTCGTTACACCACAGTCCTCGACAGGCCAATGACTAGCTAAATTACAAAACTAATCAAATACAGTGAAATAAAATTATAACCTATGAAAAATTAAATAAAACAATCCTAATTACAATAATCCACCACGAAGTGACTGGATTCAATCCATTAAAAGAAACTTGTATTGAAAATGGTTCAAGCTGTTCAGAAAACTAGAAATACAGTGCACAATAAACTAACTTCAAAAACTTGTAAATTTCTCCAACCTTGGGATTTGAGATCCTTAGGGGTTATATAGCCCCTCCTCATAGGTGAAGGTGGTTGAGATACTGAACATTCCCTAAAACTTCTTCTTTGTCTTGGTTAGGACAATGTTGTCATGCAATTTTGCAAAATTGCAAAAGTTGTCATGACAACATTTTGACAGTTTTAGTAACTTTGACTCTAACCTTATCAAATGAACTCCAATATTCAAGAAATGATGGATTAACATCATATAAGAAATTTTAGGATAAATTTAACTATTTACTAACCTATTTAGGTATTTTGGCCCAAATTCCAATGCCAAGGTCTAAAAAGGGACTTAAACACAAAACCAGTAAACTTCAATCAAAGACACTTCTAGATTAGATTAGGTCTAAGCTAGATATTTTAGAAAGAAACCGTAGATACTAATAGAGTCCTAAATCTACCTATGACCTAGCTAGGGTCAGTACAAGCCAAAATTGGGTAAGACTTTGAGCTTAAGTCCAAGGTGCTCCTGCACCATTCAAGATTGGAGGTGATGATCTGGCATCACATTGATCGATGTTGTCATGTGGAGAAGTTTCTTGAAGAATTTTAATTATAGTTGAAACGTGTTTGACTCCTTGGCTCAATTTAATATGTAAATCATTGTATAGGCCAACTTGGTCTTGGAAATATGTTTTGTGTATTTAATTTTGGTGTTTTGTTCATTGGATTTGATTAGGATGCTTTGTGATTTCATTTTACAGTTTGAACAAGGCGATGGACTTAATAGTTCATTATATAATGGTTGAATTTAAATACAAAGTTTTTTTATTGTGTGTATTGTTCAAGTGTGGTGTAAGGTGCATGTTGTGATCTAGCCAAGGAAGAGTTAAGTATTCTCATAAGAGATTGTGTGCTTTAGTGGATCTGATCAAACAAAGGCAGTGTTATTTTGAAGATCATTGTTGTTGTTGTTCCCTAATAGTTACAATAGTTGAAATCCCCTAACATGGTAGATCCTAACATATATTTATTGTAAATCCTCTAACAAGGTGACACATTAGCTTTTGTTTTTAAGTCCTCTAACAAGGCTACGCTTAATAGGTTAAAGGTTCTAACAGGCCTAAGGTAAATCCCTTAACCAGGTAGCACCTAACAATGTTGTTATAAACTCCTAATAGGGTTAAGCTCCTCACAGGGCGTACGTTAGAAGAGTAAATTTTTTTAGTGGGCACTAATCCCCACCATGGTTTTTTCCCTATTTGGGTTTCCATGAGATGAATCTATGTGTCAAATTTGTGGATGATCTTGGATGCTTAAGTTTTTCATTTACTACTATTAAATTTAATATTGTGAATGGTGATTAAAGTTTAAGTAGTTGTAAAGTTGGTTGATTTGGTAGATTACTGATTCACCCTCCCTTCCCCCCCAATAATTTGATCTTAGGTCTAACAATTAGTATCAAAGCTCTGGTCATATATTGCGGTAAAGCTTAACAGCTTGAGGTAAAGATCCAAGATAATGTGAAATGAAGGTCTAAAATTCACAAGAGATAACTACTCCATATGGTGTGGTCGAACAAAGATCTATCTTAAGGGATTGGGTAATCAGTATTTGGCTCATGTGAAAAATAAGTATACTATCCCTCTAGGAACCCTAACTCCAGTTCAGTTGAAGGTTAAGCATGAATATGTTACTACTATAGAAGCTATTGCAAGTACTCTTTCTGATGTAGAGTATGTTGGTATTAAAGACTTAGATACTACTTACAAAATGTGGGATAAGTTGTACATTGTCTTTGGCGGAGATCCACATGTGCAGAAGGCAAAGGTTGACAACTTAAGAGGAAAGTATGATGAGATGAGAATGAAAGACAATGAGAACATTATACTATACAGTCAGAGAATCAAAGAAGTTGTTGTTGTTATTTGAGGTGCTGGTGGTAATCTTCTTGAGGAGGATGTGGTAATAAAAATGTTAAGAACTTTATTATCTCGGTATGTTATTAGGGTTTCATCTATTCAAGAGCTTAGATATTTAGGAACTTTTACTATTACTCTAGATGCATTAATTGGGAAATTAACTACATTTAAGTAATTATAATAATATAATGCCTAAATTTGAAGCTGCTTTCAATTCATCATTGACTCTTGTACCATCTAGGAAAGGAAAAGAGATTTCTAATAGTTCTTCAGAATGTCACTCGAATGATTATAAATCTATCTTGTTTGAAGAAAGAGATCAAGAGGATCTAGAAGCTTTGATTGCTAGAAGTTTGCCTAGAGGAAAAGGTTAATACAAGGGTAAGTTTCCTTTTAATTGCTTTTCTTGTAACAAAATTGCTTATATTGCATCTAGATTCCTTGACAGTGACAAGAAGGAAAAACCAAGAAGATTCAAGGATAGGAATAAGAAATTTTATTTCTTAGCTAAGAAAAGGTGTTACCTATGAGGAATCTGATGGAAGAGATGAAGAAGAAATTATGTTTGTTCGAGTGAAGGAATATCCTTCAAAAGAAGGTGAGAGAGATTTAGTTTCTAAAATTAAGCACAATGGTAATTGGATTATTGAGAGTGGATGCACCCATCACATGACCGGTGATAAAAACAAGTTCATAAATTTGGAGAAATGTGATGGAGGCACGGTAAGGTTTGGGAATGATGCTCCATGTTTTTTTAAAGGTAAATGATCCATTGCTTTGATTGATAAAACTATTTGTGATGACATTTACTGGGTTGATGATTTAAGATACAATTTGTTAAGTGTTGCTCAATTAGATAACAAAGGTTATAGATTAGAGTTCAATGGAGGTATGTGTATAATTATTGGGAAATTAAGAGAACTGATTGCTACTGGTTAACAAACAAGAGGTAACTTGTTCCATCTAAATTCTACTATTAAGATTTATTTTCTAGCTAAGGTTGAATATTGTTTTTTGTGGCATAAGATATTTTTTCATGTAAATTTTGATAACTTTATCAAAGTAAGATTAAGTTACTGAGAGGTTTTCCCAATGTAGTAAAACCAGATAATACAATGTGCAAAGAATCTCACCTTTGAAAGTCAACTAGTTCTAGTTTCATCAGTAAAAACTACTCTTATGAAATATCTTATATTTGGTTCATACCAATATGCATGGTCCTATGAGAACTAGGAGTTACTATGGTGATAGATATTTCATTTTGTTTGTTGATGATTTTTCTAGAATGATGTGGGTTATTTTCTTAAAATAAAAATCTAAAGCTTTTCACATGTTTAAGATCTATAAAGATAGAGTGGAGAAGGATACCGAAAAGACTTTAAAATGTCTTAGATATAATAGAGGAGGTGAATTTACTTCACATGAGTTTTCTACTTATTGTGAAGATCAGGTAATTTAGAGACAGATGTCTGATCCAAGAACACCTCAGCATAATGGTTTTGCTGAAAGAAGAAACAAATCAATCATTGATTGTGCAAGAACATTAATGATTCAAAAAGGTGTTTCTCAGACCTATTGGAGAGAAGTGGTGAGAAATGCAGTTTATACTTTGAACAAAGCTTAGCTAAAGAAAGGTATAGAAAAACTCCCTATGAGTGGTGGTATAGTAGAACACCATGTATTAATTATTTTAAAATCTTTGGAAGTAGATGCTACATTAAAAGAAATGAAAATTCTAGAAAGGTTGATCCAAGAAGTGATGAAGGGGTATTCCTCTAAGAGTGAAGCTTAGAAGTGTTTGAACAAAAGAATGAATAAGATAGTGGAAAGTTCTAGTGTAAGAATAGATAAATTTTCTAAAAAGAATGATGAATCTAGCAAGAAGGAACCTAAAGACTATCATGGGTTTGTTCGTGTGCAATCGATGGATTAGGATACTATAGGAGAACCTATGGATAGACATGTCAATGAATAAGAACATCTAGAAAAATAGTTGAAGGAAATCCTATAACTGAACCTGTATTTCCTAAGTATGTAAATTTGAATCACTCACCTGATAAAATTATTGGAGATGGAAAATTAGGTGTGTTAACTAGAAGAAAGGAAAGAAAAGGTACATGTTTGTTATCTTAATTTGAGCCCAAAATAGTGAAAGAATTATTGAAAGAAGAAGATTGGGTGAAAGATATGGAAGAAGAATTGGAATAGAGTGAGAGGAACAAAACCTGTACATTAGTGCCCAGACCGGTGGCCAATAGTGTGAAAAGGATATGCACAAGAGGAAGGCCTAGACTATGGTGAAACATTTACACCTCTGGCCGTACTTGAAGGTGTAAGAATATTTCTTTCTTATGCTTCTTAAAAAGGATTCAAGGTATATCAAATGGATGTTAAGCCAAATTTTCTTAATGGTATTTTGGAAGAAGAGGTATACATTGAACAACCTGAAGGATTTTCTAATTTAGAAGGTGAGAATATGGTGTGTAGATTACAAAAAAATTTGTATGGATTGAAACAAGCACCTAGAGCATGGTATGAGAGGTTGCACTCATATCTAATTCAAATTGGTTTTTTCAGAACAAGTGACAACAACAATGTGTATTTGAAGATAGAGAAAAAATGACAGATTGCTAATTGTAGAGATATTTGTAGATGATATCATTTTTTGTGGCAATCAAGAGTTGAGAAGATCATTTGCAGAGGAGATGAGGAAATAATTCAAGATGTCTATGATTGGTGAGATCAAATTATTCATTTGATTTCAAGTTCAATAGATGAAAGATGGTATCTACACAATTCAATCCAAGTATATAAGAGAAATACTAAAGACTTTTGGAATAGAGGAATCAAAACTAGATGGTACCCCTATGGTAATTAGTTGCAAATTGTCAAAGGAAGATGATTCTAAAGAAGTTGATGAGATACTTTACAAGTCCATGATCAGTAAGCTACAATATGTTGTACACAGTAGACCGATAGGATAATCACTTGAATTAGTAGCTAGATTATCTTCTAATCCTATGGAATCTCATATGGTTGTAGTGAAGAGAATCTTCAGACATCTCAAGTGGACTGAATATTATGGTCTCTGGTATGGACATAAAGGTGATTTTTCTTTGAATGTGTTTATTGATGTTGATTGGGAAGGTAAAATTGATGATAGAAAGAGCACAAGTGGTGGTGCATTATCTCTTAGAGAGAGACTTGTATCTTGGACAAGTAAGAAGCAAAATTGTATATCACATTCAACAGATGAAGCTGAGTATGTAGCTGCTGTAATTAATTATACTCAGATAGCGTGGGTTAAGAAGATTTTGGAAGGAATATAGGAGAAGTTAATTGAAAAGGTGGTTATCTATTGTGACAATACAAGTTTTATTAACAATTGTAAAAACCTGATGATGCACTCTGAGACTAAGCACATAGCTATAAAATACTATTTTCTTAGAGAACAGGTACATAAAAAGGAAGTAAGGTTGGAGTATGTGCCAAATAAGGAGCAAGTTATTGATATATTTACTAATACATTGCCTAAGGATAGTTTTGAGTACCTAAGAGGTAGGTTAGGGGTCATTCCCCTATCTTCTCTAAATTAAGAGAAGATGCAGTTGCATCATTCCTAGTGTACTCATTGAATATTTTTATATGTGGATTGATGTTGTGAGGCTACTCCTTAGGGACAGTAATCTGTGAAGTGATGTTATTTTGTTAGTCAAGTACTAAAAAGGTGATATCAAGTGTATTTAGCACTTTTGAAATTATTGTCAAAGGGAAAGAAGATGTATGTAAAGGAGGAGAAGATGTGTGTAAAAGAATAGAAGATGTGAAGATGTATGATTGAAGTCTAGTGAAAGGGAGAGTAAATGAAGAACACGCAAAAAATAGAAGTGGGAACATTTTTCATGTTTCATGTTATAGATGTTCATGTATTCTATTGATGAAGAGAGTGTTTCCATAAATGAAAAGGTGAGATTGTTGGCATATCTGATGGTATGTGTGTTTTGGTGGTGACATAGTGATTTGATTACAGGATGATCAGATATTATTTTGTCATTGATGTCAACTATTGACTTTGTGTTCCTAGTATGTTTCCAAGAATATTTGTGATGCATTATGAGTTTCAGTGGTTGTTATCTTTAGGGGAGACCTAGGTATGTCTCAAGATGTCAAAATCATGAATGCTACTACTAAAGTAAGTTTACGGGAGAGTTGTAATTAAATGGATTATAATAGTATAACTACTAGAACAATTGATGATGGGTGATAGATGATTTGAATTTCTTGTCAAATATAAAATGTTTCTTATGACGCAATCATAGGATATGGTGATCAATAGTGTTTAGATGCTACAGTTGTAATTGCAACTACTTTGAGTGATCGGTAAGAAGGTTAAGTGATTGGTGAACAAAAACAATGTTATTCAACAGGTTAAGTGTTTATGTTCTTGAGCTACCAATGGAAAATCTTGTATCAATGATCAGTATCAATGCGACAATGATAAAATATGAATGATTTATGATCTGATGTTGTTTATTCTTGATTGTCGGTGATGATCTAGCATCGCATTGATCTATGTTGTCATGCGGAGAAGATTCTTGAGGATGTTTAATTATAGTCAAAATGTGTTTGACTCCTTGGCTCAATTTCATATGTAAATCATTGTATAGGCCAACGCGGTCTTGGAAATATGTTTTGTGTATTTAATTTTGGTTTTTGGTTGGTTAATTTGAGCAGGATGCTTTGTAATTTCATTTTAGAGTTTGATCATGGTGGTAGACTTGATAGTTCATTATATAATGGTTGAAGTTCAATGAAAATTTTGTTGATCATATGTATTGTGAAAGTGTGTTGTAAGGTTCATGTTGTGATCAAGCTAGGGATCTCAGAAGAGATTGTGTACTTCAGTAGATCTAATCAAGCAGAGGAAATTCTATTTTGCAGATCATATTTTTTATGTTGTTCCCTAATAGTTACAGTAGTTGAAATCCCCTAACAGGTAGATCCTAACATATCTTTATTGTAAATCCTCTAACAAGGTGACACATTAGATTGTGTTTTTAAGTCCTATAAAAAGGCTAAACTTAACAGGGTAAAGGTTCTAATAGGCCTAAGGTAAATCCCTTAACTAGGTAGCACCTAACAGTGTTGTTGTAAACTCCTAACATGGTTAAGCTCCTCATAGGGAATACTTTAGGAGAGTACATTATTTTAGTGGGATTAGCCCCACTGTATTTCTTTCACTATTTGGGTTTCCATGAGATAAATTTGTGTATCAAATTTATCGATGATCTTGGATGCTTAATTTTTTTCATTTACTGCTATTAAGGTTAATCTTGTGAATGTTGATTAAAGTTTAAGTGGTTGTAAAGTTGGTTGATTTGGTAGATTACCAATTCACCCCCCTCTCAGTAATCTAATCTCAGGTCTAACACAATATTCTTCCATGGATGAGTGTTAGAAAGGAGCACCTTATGTTGACTCTTATTGTTCTAGGAAAACATCAAGTTAAAATGATGGATGTGTATCTCGCACCTTTTATTAATGATATGCAACTGGTATAGAAAAACATAAGAATGTATGACATATCATGTCCTCCATAAAATAGGTGCTTCATGTTGTATGGTGTACTATTTTGGACTATACATGATTTCCTAGGACTTGGTGTTTGTTTTGGTGAGATAAAATATTTACATATTTATGCACATTATTTATTTTCATGCCAACTTTTATTCTTAGTTTCATACTAATTTTTTGATGTTATTAACATTACTTATTGAATTGAAGGGATTAAGAAAAAGGGGATATTTGCATGTCCAAGATGTGCAGAACAATTTCAAGGGTGGTATTTTAGAGATCTTCATAGATTTATTTATGCAAACAATAGAGTTTTGTACCACTAGATCATAGATTAAAAATCACCTGAAGAATCAATTTGATGGAAAAGTTGAAAATAGAGGTCATCCCAATATTATGGGTCTAGGTGGTTGGCTTCATAAGTATGAAGATGTTGAATCAAAAGCTTGGGAGGATATTTTTGATCTGCAAGATTCAATTGAAGAGCTGGATTAACTTGTAGCTAAAATGCCAGAAGGAATGAAAGGAAATTCATATTTTATGAGTTCCCTTACTAGAAGAATATACTAATATCTCTCCTATTAGATCCTATGTACATCTTCAAAAATATCCCAGATTCTATATTTTGACATATACAACGCAAAGAGAAGGACACCTTGTCTTCAAGGAGAGATATTACTCTTTTGCGTACCAAAATTGATAGAAACCATTTGTAGCATAATAGGGAAAATGAAACATATGGAGAAGTTACATGGATTTTAAAAAAAAAATAGCTAGACCAACTAAAAATATCATCCATTCAAAAAAGAAAACCTACTGGTTATGGGTCATCATTGGCTAAAGCTTTTATAGTTTATGGACATATTACAACATTTAAAACACATGACTTTCATAATTTTATGAAGCTATTATATATCATCATTTAAAATTTACATGTAACATTGATTAAGTACTAAATATGTTTTCATATTTTGTTGTGTGGGAAAAAAATACTAATGATCTTTTCATAAATGTGTTTGATAGCATATCATGTCTTTGGCAATTAGGGGGGATTCTTGTCTTACAGTTGACTTAAGGAATGAAATAAAGTTGATTGTTAGCATTTACAATGAATGTGGTTATATGAAATATTAATGCATGAGAGGCATAGAGATATTATATTGCATTTTAATTCTTCACTAAAGGTTCATACTAATTGATGACATGTAACTGATTGAATGTTTGATAATATTAAGTTGAAGATGATGTAAGACATTAAATCAGTTAATGGTTTGTATTGTCATTGATGTCAACTTGATATCATCTGTATGGTCATATACATAATTCCAAAGACTTCAGAGAATCAATGGAACATAGGTTATGCTTTCAGCAATGCATAAAAGTCAAGTATTCACTAAGTGACAGACCACACCGGCAGAGTGCACACCATCGGTAAAGACAAAGATAAAGTCACAGTGACACCTGACAAGCAGAAAATAGTGTTTCCTGACAAAGAAGAATCATAGGATGCCCAACGAGCTGAAAATAGTGTTGCCCAACGAGCAAGATCCAATGATGTTGGACAAACGGAGTTCTTGAAGCTAGCTGAAGTTGCACCGATGTAACTGGTAGTTGTCACCGGTGACAAACTACAAAATTGACCGACAGAACAAAGAGATTAGAAAATGACAAAATATCTAGTTGGCAGAGCTTAAGGATAGACTTAACTGGTTTTTTTATTTGTTTTATTCGACCATAGTTAAGTAAGTGATTTAAAGATGATTTATACAGTTGGCAAGAAGATAACTATGAGATAAATCAGAAGTTAAAGCTGTAAATCAATTTGGCTGGATTGTTTTTCACACCAAGAATCAAGAATCAAGAATCAAGAATTAAGGAATATCATGGCTATATAAGAGACAAGCATAATTCATTTCCGCAAGCAATCAAATACATGGGGGAGTGAATTGAGAGAAGATGCTGAAGAGAAACTGATGAAGGATAAACTTCATGCAGTCTTGATCAATCAAGCTAAGGGAGAGCTAAAGAATTCTGCAAACACTGAGACATAGTGAAGCACATCATCATAGAGCAGAAAGAGTGAAGTACAAAGAAAGTGAATTGATACATTGATCAGAAAGTTATTGTACATAAATAGATCTAAATATCTACAATTCAAGTTGCATTAGAAACAGGTCATTGTGTTTCAGTTTAACCATTGAAGCATTAAGTCTCTTAATAGAGAAGGACTTAATAGTCTTCTATAATTGAGGTATATCCTAACAGATTACCAAAAAGGTTGACTCATGATAGTAGCATCGGTCTTACCTAAATCCTATTGACAGTCTAAGAAGGAGGTTGATTCAAGGATGGTAGTAAGATTAACATAAAGCCTATTGACAGTCTAGAGGCTGATTCAAGGATGGTAGTGTAGATGCCAGATACTTAGTGACAATCTATGTATAAAAATACTATAACAAGGTTGCACTTAACAGTGTGTTTGTAACCTTTAACAGGGTTGGCTCCTAACAGGGCTCACTTTAGAAGTGTGAAAATTTGGGGTATCGGTCCTAGTGGTTTTTCCCTTAACAGGGTTTCCACATTAAAATCCTTGTGTTATGTGTGTATGGTTTATTACTTTATTGTTTTACATTTCACATATGCATTTATGGATTGATTGGTATACTCTGCATATTTACTAAGCATTGGTAAATAAGTTTTACTAGCTATCAGTAATCAAGGAGAATAAGGACAGACAAGGTAAACTGACAGACAGTTATTTATTTCAAGTATTTCAAAGGCATACATCTTGTAGGGACTTAATATATGAGGTGTATTAATTGGTGGATTAAAGTTTAAAGGATAAATTTTTGAGGCCACTGATTCAGCCTCCCTCTCAGCTATTACTAACAATTGGTATCAGAGTTTATGTGCTTAGAAGGAAGGTTTCAAGACCTAAGTAAAGATCACAAGATGAACAGACGAGATGTGCCCAAGTTGAACAAGGACAACTTTGCTTCATGGCAAAGCAGAATAAAGCTTCACTTATCAGGTAT
>MU227821.1:676669-696063 GCA_018584345.1 Thuja plicata
ATGTTAAAATCCTTGTGTTATGTGTGTATGGTTTATTACTTTATTGTTTTACATTTCACATATGCATTTATGGATTGATTGGTATACTCTGCATATTTACTGAGCATCGGTAAATAAGTTTTACTGCATATCGGTAATCAAGGAGAATAAGGACAGACAAGGTAAACCGACAGACAGTTATTTATTTCAAGTATTTCAAAGGCATACATCTTTTAGGGACTTAACAATATGAGGTGTATTAATTGGTGGATTAAAGTTTAAAGGATAAAATTTTGAGGCCACTAATTCACCCCCCCTCTCAGATATTACTAACACTAATATACTATTATTATATTATATGGGTGACCTCCAAAGAGATCCACAAATGTGAAGTGCACAAATGGAAGATGGAAAATACATAAATTGTATGTGTATTTGAGAAGGAGATCCCTACAAGTTTTGTGGACCTATAATTCCATTTAATTATACACCTAGTTGATGATAATGAATTGACGTGTGTCATATCATCGAGGTGAATGTTTTTCTTTGAGAGGTATATGAAACATCTAAAAGGACATGTCCGACGAAAGACACATCCAGATGGCTGCATGGATGAAGTGTATGTATTGAATGAAACATTTTTCTTCCTATCTAAATTCCTTTTTAAGGATTTTGAAGCTAGACCATGCTTCTAGGATGAAGAACGATTATCAGATATTATTGACGAAGAAAAACTACAATCTAATGGTGTTAAAGTAGAAATTAGTAAGTAGATTCATGATAATTGTGGTTGTTTTTCATGCAAACATTAATTACTCTAATTTTTTTGGTCAAATTAACATCATGACATTTAGAGTTTGAAATAAACATGTTGACATGTAATAGGTGTAGACAAAAGTGCTATACTTGATAACTTCATTCTGTACCACATGGAATTTATGAACAAATGGATTGAACCCAAGGAATACACCACTTCTCATTGATTTTCTTAGGGAATGGGGCAAAGATTTCACACAAGATTGGGTTACTAACAAATTCAAAATCAAATAGATGGTGCATGTATAGATTCAAACATAACAAAAGATGAAATCAATATGTCTAGAGGATGTGAAAGAAAGGTATTATTGGAATTATAAAAAATGTTTTTTCCTTATTGATTTGAGAGTATTAACTATTTTAATATTCATCATTACATTTTTTTTCACTGAAATAAATGGTCTTCCATAGGCAAGGAAATATCCACCAATGTGGGCATATGGTCGACATTATCGTGTAGAAAGTGTAGATGTAAAGATGCGATCCTTTGATTGTGGCATCGTGGTTGACTTCAAGCAGTCCATTCAATCAAGCTCAAAAGATACGAATACAATTGAAGGGAATCTACAATATGTTGGGAAAATACAAGAAATTATTGAGTTGGATTACCACTATTTTAAAACTTGTATTTTTAAATGTAGATGGTATGAAGAATTTGAGAGGAAATGAAGGCACGATACCCATAGTGGATTATTTTTTATAGATTCCTCATGGTTCCTATCAGAGGATAAGGAGCCCTATGTTCTACGAATTCATTGTGAGTAGGTATTTCTTTAACTCAAATAAGAAGTGGTAGTGATCATTAATCTATTAATTCATAGTTTATTTCAAATATATACATGTGTTTATTAATCAATAAAAAATTATCACACATGTCTAATATAATTTGTCATTCATGTGCATGTATTTTTCTATGAATATATTTTTGGACCCAAAGTTAATATTTTTCATATATTATGATCCAAGATTATGGCATGTATTAGACGATGCATTAGTGGATACTCATAAAAACAATGATGGCCAAAAAAATCAGAGAGAGAGAGGTATTAGAGGACATCAAAGAAATTGGCATCCGTCATGATGTTGAGGATGGTTATGTTCAGTCACAAGAAGATAACAATCCAGAGTAAGATGATGTTATGGAAGACAACAATATGGATGGTATAGATGATGGTGATCCAAATACATCTAGTAACAATATAGATAGTCTCTAGTCAAATTGCAATGATGATGAAGATGATGCAAGTCGAGATGAGGATGGTAATAATAATAAATACTTGACAAAACATACAAACATTAACAATGATACACTGCTGACATTGTAGCGGATGATAATGTTAGTGACCAAGACTTCTAAATTTTTAGAATGATTTGAAATCCATGTTTAAAAAATGATTATTCTTATGGCTTAAACTTTCAAAACCTTTAGTAATATTATTTGTGTCGATACAAATTACCTATTGCAATACCCTTAGATTATTCAATCTTTGATATCAATTGTTGCCAGAAATAAAATTAGGATTACTTGGATGCTTCTTCCATTCATTTTGTATCAAAACATGTTGGCGAAGACACAAAAGTTAATAAAATATTAATGCACATGACTCACAATAATTTAAATAAGAAACTTTGTTAACTTTGTTAAATAAGCATTGTGATTACATACTAATGTAGTTGAAACTATTCTTCAATAAATTGAAAATTACAAATTAATATGAAGTTATAACCCCTAAGAAAGGGTATCTGAACTTTATTTATAGCAATAAAAATCCTAAAAAATCCTAACTAATAGAAATTCTACTCCCAAGATGATAGGAGGATGCAATTTGTTACAACATGAGAAAAGGAAGGGGAGTTATGCTCTGAATAAGAAATAATCAAACTATTTTTTCTCCAGAGGAAATCTAGCATAACTGACCCCCCTAGATCTACTCTACTACAAGAATGAACACTAAAGTCTCATTATTGCACTTTTTGAGCTGTATTTAATCAATTTATGACTCTTTCAAGTCTCATCTTGGCAGACTTTGTCTCCAACCGGCTATCTATTATGAACTTCCCCATTGCAAGGCTTTTCATGGCTACTATTTATTCCTACATTATGACATTAGTGTATACAAAACATAGGCATGTCCATTTCACTTTAGAATAATCATTTATCTAACTACATGCCAGATTATTATGAATAATTCACATAGAAAATGTCACATATCATATTTCATCGTTTATCTAAAAAGGAAGTATACATTCAAGTTCATAACCACTTAAAAAGTTCAGGAAGACAACAAAAAGTTGAGCATATCTATTTCACTTCAGAATAATCATTTATCTAACTATGTTAGAATAACTGAGAGGGGGGGGGGGGGGGAATCAGTGGCCNTTAGAATAACTGAGAGGGGGGGGGGGGGTGAATCAGTGGCCTAAAAAATATTCCAATAAATCAACCAAAAAAATTTATATATTAAATATAAACCTCAAGTTATCTTTAGTCCCAAAAGATGTATGCCTTGAAATAATCTTATCAAATAACTACTGCTCAAAGTTCACTGTTAAACCTTATTCTTTATCTTTACTAATTAGCAGTCTTTCATTTACCAAAATATAGTAAATTACTTAGTGTATACCGATCAATCCAAATTAGTTATGTGTAATGCAAAACATTAAAATAATGACTCATAAACACATTGACACATGGATTTTTAAAGTGGAAACCTTGTTAAGGGAAAAAACCACTTGGGACCGGTAACCCAAAATTTTCACTCTTTTAAAGTGAGCTCAGTGAAGAGCCAACCCTGTTAAAGGTTACAAACACACTCTTAGGTGTGACCTTGTTAGAGGATTTAAATAGAATAGTTTTTCACTTGATATCTGGCATCTCTATGCTATCTTTATGACCAAACCTTGTGTAGTTTGTCACTTGATATTTGGCATCACTATTCTATCTTCATGACCAAACCTTTTGATAATCCTTAGGATGTATCTCAACCTATAAAGGATTGTTAAGTATTACTTGGTTAAGAGACTTTGTGATCCAATGGTTAAATTGAAACAGTAAATGATCTGTTAACATATACAACTATACTTTGCAGATTTTTAGATCTATTGTAAGCTCATAATATATTTCTAATCAATGTACCTTTTCCATACCTTTTCTCTACTTCTTTCTTCTTTCTTCTTGGTGATGTTGTGCTTCTATGTTGCTCGATGCCCATAGAAATATAGCTATGTTCTTTAGCTTGATTGATCAAGATTGTGTGAAGTCTTTCTCCAGTTTCTCTTCAACATCATCTTCTCTATTAACTCCCCTAATTCACAATGAATTAGCTTGTCTCTTTATAGACATGATTTCATCATTTCTCAATCCTTAACTTTCTTTTTCTTGGCGTGATCGACAATTCTATCCAATCTTTCTTTAAAACTATATTTCAGTTTTATCCCATAGATTTCTCTTCGACAAATAGAATAAAACAACTTTAAAAATCTCACTTATCTCTGGATTTTAATTTGTCAATGAAAACAATGTAAAAAACCAGTTAACTCCATCTTTAGCTCCTTCCAGCTAAATCTTTTGTCATTTCTGAGCTTCAATTATTTTCGGTGTTTAACTCTTTATTAGCTCAGTCAACACTTCAGTCCTCCTCAAGCATCTGCGTCAGGGTTGTCTGTGATTTTTCTCATCGGTAATACTTGCCCAAGTTTCTTTCTTGGGTATCAATGTGACTTTCCTCTTAGTGTTCTCTATCCATCAGTGTGCATTGACCATCGGTGTTTGTTGTCATGTAGTGTATACTGAAATTTTATGCATTACTAAAAGCATAACCTTTATCTTTTTGGTTCTTTGAAGTCATTGACACTATGTATATAACCAATTAGATTATATCAAGTTGACATCAATGAAAATACAATACATTAACTAATTTAATGTCTTGCATTAACTTTCTCTAGCTTAATGATCATCAACTTAACATCTTCAAACATTCGGTCAGTTATAGTTCATCAATCTCTCCCTTTGGCATTGATGGCAACACACTACATTATCACACTATTTTATTACTAATACAATATGAAATATATTAGTTGTAGTTCATAAATCTACCAATCTTATTGTTCTATAACCAATACAAATTTTTGGCTCTCGGTATGCTCATATGGCTTAGATTTGTTTCCTGCAGAGTAATTTCTTCAATCTTCAATCCCTTGACTGGATAGATGTAGCAACTTTTGATTCTTTCTCTTCTTGATGTTGACTCTCCCTTTGACTGTTCCTCTCCTTGATCATCTCTTTTTCCTTTGACATCAATATAGAGTATTTTCTCCCTTAAGTCATTTCTTCCTTAAGTCATCTCTCCCTCATGATACTTCTCTCCCTTTTGATATTCTCTCCCTTACAGGTCACATCTCTCTCAAGTCATCTTAAGTCATCTCTCCCTTATGATAATCATGATGGATATTTCATATGTAATCTCTCCCTTTGGATATTCTCTCCTTTTGAAAGCAATGCCAAAGTTATATCCTTTCTCCTTTTTATAATATACTCCTTGAATTTCCCTATCCATCAAAAATACAATGACTCTGGTGTTCGGTGTAGATATGTACCTTTCTATGTAATGATGTATCTTTGCAGTCCATCTCTTTTCTTGCATCAACATGAATGGTCTTCTGATTATGTGTAGGATGATGTAGCCTCCTAGTCAGCTTACTGACCAATAGACGAGGGTCAGACCCCTAGTCTCTTTCTCAGGTACTCAAAAGTATCTTTAGGCAATGGTTTTGTGAATATGTCATCTAATTGTTCCTTGGATTGAACATATTCTAGTATCACTTCTTTCTCTTGCACTTGTTCTCTTAAGTAATGATACTTGATTGCAATATGTTTAGTCTTAGCATGCATGACTGGATTCTAAGAAATGTTTATTGCACTAGTATTATCACAATAGATAATCATTGGTTCAAGAATTTTCATATTCATACCTTCTAGTAACTGTTTGATCCATGCAATGTTAGAGAAGTTTGCAACAAAAGCCACATATTCTCCTTCTACAGTAGATTGTGAGATGCATCCTTTCTTCTTTCTTATCCATGTGACAAGTTTGTCACCCATGAAGAATGCTCCTCCATTTGTGTTCTTTCTATCATCTAAGTTTCTATCCCAATCAGCATCTGTATAGACTTGAAGCTCAAATTTGCCTTCTCTTTTATACCATAAGCCATAGTCCTCGATGTTCTTTAGATATATTAGAAATCTCTTGACAATAGTTATGTGTGATTCTTTGGGATTAGCAGAGAATCTTGCAACTATTCCAACGACATGTGCTATATTTGGTCTAGTATGAACAACATACATTAGTTTTCCAATCATTGATATTTATAGAGTTTGATTTATCTCATTTGACTTATCTTCCTTTATCAGCTTACATCTGATTTCCATAGGTGTTCCAACTAGCTTGGAATCTTCCATCTTGAATATCTTCAACACTTCTTTGATGTATTTGGATTGTGTGATATATATGCCTACATATTTTTGAAGAATCTGTAGACCAAGAAAGAATTTGATCTCCCCAAACATCGACATCTCAAACTCTTTTCTCATTTCATTAGAAAAATATTTACATAACATATCATTACCCCCAAATATGATATCATCAAAAAATATTTTAGAAATCAGAATGTTATCATCAGTATCTTCTTTTAAATACAAATTGCTATTTTCACTTTGTTGTAGGTCCACAACACATACCCCATGTTGGTCCTCTGACCAAGGGGACCCCCCTTCTTTTTTGTGTATTTTGGTCTTTTGAGTCTGCCCCCTTTCCCAGTCCCTCGCAAATTAGTCTCATTATCAGCCTATTGAACAAAGCAGACACCTTTTTTGGCCTTTCGGAGAACCAAGTCCTCCAAAACACCGAAATGGCCAAAAGGTCAGAGCTCATCCCTTTTGGCATTTTTGGCCTCCAAAAACACTAAAAGGCCAAAAGGTTTCTACCTCCAAACGTTTGGTGTTTCAGATGTCGAAACACCGAAAGTGCTGACGTCCCCTCTGAAAGCTATAAAATGGCAAACGACCCTAATTTGACTCACTTTGTTTTTTTTTGTCTTTGGCGTCATCTAAGCAGCAACTTTGCAAGCTTCATCCTCGCTCCTTGTGGCTGATCACTCCACGCCTTCAACCTCCTTGTGTCTCCCTCCTCCACTCCTAGCTCTCATGAGGTAGGTTTCTTCCTCGCCATTTAGTGGTTTTTTTTGCTCTTCATTATTTAGGTCTAGGTTTTCACGACTGGTACCTATCCAGTCCACTGCATGCTAACTCCCTCACCCCCAAGTCTTTTAGGTATTTTTATGCCCTTAGCCTTGTGGGGGAAGCCCCTCCTTGTCAGGTTGGGTCTGGTCATTTTGTATTTTCTAGTTAGGGTTTTTCCTATTTTCATTCGCGACCTTTGTCGAGGTTTGTGGCCTTTGAAAGGACAAAAACTAGGTCAGTCTGTCGTCCAAGTGGTCCTTGGAGATTCAACCTTTTTGGAGTTTCGAACCTCTAAAAATTCCAAACAATGACAAATCTAAATCTCTGAGGATGTTGTCTGCCTTATGGGGTTTCAGACTTTTGGAGTCTAAGATCCAGTTCAGACTTTTGACATCTGAAGAATCTTTTAGACCTTGGCACATTGAAAATCTATCAAGTTTTGTTTCATTGACTGGTCTTTCACACTTTCGGCCTTTTCAGACTCTGAACCAATTTTTAGCGCCTGAAACCCCAAAAGGGCCAAAAGTGCAAAATCTGCATTTATGGCTACTTAGAGAGCTTTTTACTCCTATCTTCCTAGATTAGTCAGTTCTTTTTAGTTTCTTCTGCAAATAAAACACTGATACTTGCAAATTTCATTGCAAGAATGACTGAGAAAAAGACCATGTCACCAATGAAGTACTTATACAAGGGGAACATTCCCCCTTCCAAGATTGGCAACAAACACATTGAGATCACTGATACTGATACCAGAAATGTATATTGGGATAAATTCCTGACAATATGTTCCCAACCGACTGGGAGATCCGAGGACTGCACCTCACTAGTCCTATCAAGCATAGTTAACGCGGTAGCCCACCCAATGGTTGTCACATCATCCAAGCTAATCATGACTTTTGAAAACCATCATGACTTGGATAAAAGGGTGGTCCATAATATAGAGGGGCATGTGGTATTGGAGATCAGACTGGACATCATAGAACAGGTCTTCCACCTCCACAAAGGCATAGACAAGTTCTATGAATTCTTCATAGAAAAGGGAAATAGATGGTTCAACAACAAAGGGGAAGAGGCATATGACATTGTCAATAAGAATTACCTTGAGAAACCTCTCCAAAAAAATAGGCTAGACAAGATAGACCTCAGGATGGGGTACATGAAAGAGGATATCCAAGCAGCCCTAAAATTACTAAGTCAGGTGTATGGATTGCCTCAATCTATCCAAATGGAGAATTGGATGATCCTCTTAATAGAGAAAATTAGAGGCCGTAAGTCTAGGTTCAATTGGGGAACCATCATCAGCGATAGGTTGGATGAACATCTGATGGCAGTAAAATTATATATGAGTACCTACATAGTGTACTTATTGGCAACACAGGAAAACTACCTGGGACTCACCAAGAGGGGAAACATAAATGATCCCAATGCATGGCCTCACATTGTGTACCCCTAGTTATAAAGAAAGGAAAACATGTCAGAAGACAGCCCAGACTACAGGATAGTCAATGATGCCTTCACCTTCGCAATCATCCAATCCATTGAAGGTGATTTTGCGAAGAGGATGTCAGAGGAAGCAGCCGCCAAGGTGAGGGCCATTGATGATTAATATAGTATAAGACATTCACTTACATCTGGGTGGTAGGGTCTACCTTGAGACCTAAGAAGTTGCCCTGATATCCATCTAATTGGATAATCACCTTAGAAATGGCCAGATAGCTTTCTGACACCTATGAACATATCAAGCACAAGAAGAAACATTATTGGGACTTCCCTATTTCTATGGGCCCATATACTTTACAAGATATGAAGGTATTCAAATCCTTGGCCTTTGAATGAGATGAATTCCCACTACAGCTATATAAAATAGTTCGACCAAGGTTCAACCTGATAGGTACATACAACCACATCATCAGTAGGTTCTATATCCATGAACCACATCTGGAAGACCATTGGATCAATTGTGTAGATGATCATGAGGTCATGATCCAGGATTATTGTTGGATGTCCCTCACCCTTGTACAATACACACTGAAGATCTCAATTCCTCTGAAGGTTTGGGAGAAGGATGTAGACATGGTATTAGAATCCATTTACACTTTGGATAAAATATATGATAGGCCCATCATGAATGTCGAAGTTGATAAAGATGAGAATAATGACATTGAGTTCCAGGCTAGGCATGTACTCTGAACAATGGAAACTTGGATCCAAAGGCCCTATAAAATGGATCCAATCCCAGTGAAAATTTTAATGGATCCACCCAAGAAGGTGAATAAATAGCGTGGGGAGAAGAATACAGTGCCACAATGCAAGAAGGTGCCACCACAAAAGCCAAACATAGTGTATGGCCATGAGCACATAGTAGAGTATGGATCAAATACAAGGCATAAGGCTCCCAAGACTAAAATTAATGGGTAGATAGATCCTCCAGTAGGGTCATAACAGGCTTCTCCAGATGAAGGGCCATCCACTTCTAGACAATCTCCTCCTACCACTAAAAAGGGTAAGAAAACATATAAAAGGAAGAGAAATTATGTGTCCCCATAATTGGAAATTGTACAGGAGGAACCACAAGAAGAGGGAGAAGAAGAGGTACCTCTAGTTAAATAGACAAGGTCTCAGAAGAGGAGAGAGAAGGAGGCTACCAGAAAACACCAAGAGGATCCCAAAGAATAAGATAATCCCTTGGAGGCTGTAGGATTAGACGATTTTTAGATGTCTGACTTTGAAGGTCTAGAGGGATTTTCAGACCAAGTGAATGACACACTAGGGTATGAAATGAGAGGTCCATCTCTCTTTCAACCATAGGTAACCCTCACTCCACCTCCCACTCAGTTCACTAATCCAACGCCTAATGTACCTATCACAGAAGTGAGCTCTAATACAGATCAATGGCTTGGAGATAAAGAAACCCCAATCACCCAAGATATAATAGGGGATAAGGCCATAGGAGAGACCCTCTATACTACTCCACCAGCTCAAATTCCTACTCCACCAACTACTCTCCCACCTCCAATTCCTAATCCACCACCATTTCTCCCAACTCCAACACTGACTCTGCCTCCAACTACTACTCTCCCATCTCCCATTCTGACGCTCCTTACACCTACTCCACCACCATAAATCTATTTTCCTTGCTTCATCCTAGACCCTGGAGGATCAGTAAGTGTAGAATTTGTGTCACCTTTCGAAACCACATTGAAATTCATGATAGGTCTTAAAACCAAAGTATCGATTAGCTCCTTAGGAGATGAAGACCAAGGCGAGGAGAAACAAGATGAGGCAGAAATAGAAGAAGAAAAGGTAGAAGAGGGAAGGGAATAAGGAGAAGGGGAAGGAATGAATGAAGAGGAATAGAGAAATGAATAGGAAGAAGGGTCAGATAAGGAAGTATCCTTGGGGCCCCAAAACATGGATATAGTACTTTAGGTTGCCCCATATGAGCCGGTCACTGCATTTAGTAAACCTACATGGTTCACTAAAGAAATTTAGTTGAGGAAAGGAACTTACACAGATGAAGATGAGGGGGAGATACCAATATGGATTCTTCAGGGAAATATTTTCATCAAACAGGGGTCATATTACCAGCACAGACAATGTCCTATGACACCCAAGACATTAGGGGTCAATGGAAGGCACAAGTTGCAGTTTCGTCTGCTAGCACCTCTCACAGGAAAGCAACTCCAGAAGAATACATGTTTGAGGAGGTAGATTTGGGGGAGCCCACCAGGGAAGGGAGAAAGACACTGGAAGCCTTAGGGATTAAACATGCCTTAAGATTCATGAGTAAGGATGAGGAGACCATATAATCCCTAACGGAATAGAATGAATCTTTGAAGAAGTTCATTCACAAGATGGTTGGTCCTAATTACCCAAGTTGTCCAGAGGCCTCATTATAGGAAGTATTAGAGAATAGGAACACCCCATACCTGCTGGTAGGTTTGACACCATCCTTCATCCAAGCAAGTGAAGATTGGAAAGGAGATTTTGAGCAGTACAGGGAAGAGGCTATCAAACATGTATTAAAACCTTACAGGATCATTTTGGTTGAAGCCGCAAATTTTATAAACTTGATGGAGAAGGAAGGTGGCTTGGATTCTAAGAAAAGAAAATGGTGAGCCTTCCTCCAAGACTTACAAATAATTAAGAAACAATGCTTCCTATTCTTGGTAAAGATATATGAGGGTGAAGAGCTGGGCAATTTTGAGACTTGGATTAAGCGCATAGTCAAGATAATTAGTGTCTATGAAAAATGTCAAGCCTCCATATTGGAAAATTAGAAAGAAGTTTTGGAATGGGTAGAAGAAATAGATTTTTTCTTCCTAGGGATTGGCCTTGACTTGTACCGAGATGAAGATAAGCATATCTTATGGCCATCAAAAGAAGTGGTCCAACAGTTTAGGGATATTATGGCAGGTATCAGTACCAAGGAGGCCTTACAATAGTTGTTCTAATCAAAGGAAGAAATGTCAAGGATGTCAGGACATGAAGAGGAGATCTAGTTCTTTTCTTCTGAATTGAATACATTTAAAGAGAAGCAAGAATGAAGGGTCAACAAGATGAAAAGGAAGAAGATAAACTATGAAGAAGTTTCAGAGATCATACAGAGGATCCAGGCTACACACCCAGAAGTATTTCCAAACTGACTCCTTGGACCCTTGAGTATTTTTGGAAAAAAAAGCAATTTCAACACTTAGAAAAATTCTCCTAAGGCAAGTTTTAGCCTTTCAGCCTCCTCAGGCAATACAAATTTTGGCCTTTCAGCCTCCCAGTTCTTTCAGCCTTTTGGCCTTCTGGATTTTTCGGCCTTTCGGCCTCCAAAAAGGCCAAAACTTTTAGATATACAGAGTCAGTTTGACAATTGGCCATTTTTGGATACTAAAAACTTTGGAATAGAGGTAGAGGCCAAAAATTTGAGTGCTTCCAGTGAGATCATCTTTTTGCATGCCAGTTGAACTCCAGATCAGATTGATGTTCAACTTGAGTTCATTTTGCAAGGACTAAGGGTCCCCTATCAGTTCCCACTTCAAGAAGAACCTCTAGATGAATATTCCAAGGAATAACTCCAAGAACCAAGAAGAAGACTCCAGTTCACAGAAGAAACCCTATCTTCTTTCTCTTTCTTTCTTGATAATTTTGATCCCTCTTGCATGGACAAACTGATTGTAAATGGATTTAAAATCAATGCAAGATATTTAGTATCAGTTATCAATAGTTTCTTTTCATCTAAGCTTTAGTTTAGTTTAGTTTATTTTCATAAATTTAGACTCTTTGATGCCCTAATTTTGACATTCAGAGTTGGTAGATCAAAAACTCTATATATTGTAATCAAATCAATGTAATAGGGGTAGATTCTTAATACAATAAAGATCTAAATTTGGTGCTTCATTCATGGTGTGTAAATTGATGCCATCTATGCAAATTGGTGAATGTGTGTATGCATTATTCATTACTTTCAAATAGCCTCTTATTTTTTGTGTTTTGAATTTGCATTTACCTTAGTTGGAGTTTACTCTTGTCTATCTACCTTGCTATGCTGAATGCATGGAAGGGATCATCTATTGGGCTTAATAATAAATCTGTCTCATGGGTGTGCACATCTTGATGGCTTCATAATTTGATAGATTTTGAATATCTTGCATGAATGAATTCATCTTCTCTCCAAATGCTTGCATCCATTGGGTATAGAATTGTGAATTTGTTTGATTTATATCTCTTTGGTTTGTTCCAAGTCTGCCCACCATTCAATTAGCAAGGAAGGGTTTACAACACTTTATTTCCATAGGATTTTGTTTTAGTAATTTAATTCAATTATTGTTACCTTTCTCCTTTGAATTTTGTCTCAATCTAAAAGTAACCACCTTGAAAATACAAAATTGCATTTTATTTCAAACACCAATCTTGTTAAAATGGAAAATACCAAAATAGTACTAAAGATTGTTTTGTAGTTTGATGTCTTGAACGTACCAGCAAAGGCCTCCTCATGAACATTCACATTTATCTTCAACTGAGTAACCAAGAAGGTTGTGACCTGACCCCAGAGAACCTTGGGAATAACTTCGTTATTCTTTCAAGAGAGGAAATCAAATCTCAAGATCCTAGCAAGTTGGCTTGTGTAAAAACGACGCTCAACACACTTGTTTTTACAAATCCAATTATTATGAGATAGGAGTGAAGTCTTTCATACCAAGCTCTAGGTGCTTGTTTCAATCCATACAAGGCTTTTTGTAGTCTACATACCATGATTCTCTTTTTTGGATCAACAAACCCTTCTAGTTGTTCAATGTATACCTCTTCTTCTAGTATTCCATTTAGGAAATCAGATTTGAAATCCATTTGGTATACCTTGAATCCTTTGAATGTAGCATAAGCAAGAAGAATTATTTCTAAATCTAAAAGTAAACACCTTGAAAATAAAAAATTGCATTTTATTTCAAACACCAATCTTGTTAAAACAGAAAATACCAATATACTACTAAGGATTGTTTTGCAGTTTGATGTCTTGAACATACTAGCAAGGCCTCCTCATGAACATTCACATTTATCTTCAACTGAGTAACCAAGCAAGTTGTGACATGATCCCAGAGAACCTTGGGAATAACTTTGTTATTCTTTCAAGAGAGGAAATCGAGTCTTGAGATCCTAGCAAGTTGGCTTGTGTAAAAATGATGCTCAACAAATGGCGCTAGAAGGAGGGCCTCAAGATTGAAAAGCTATAAAACATTGGATCCTTTTCCCTAGAGTAGTTTGAGCGAGTGCTTAGATCATCTCTGAAGAGAAGCGAGTTCATTAAACTCACTCACCATCGTATGCCTCGCAGCGACAAAGGGAAAACAAAGGAGAACTCCTCTCACCATCTCGTCGAGTCACAAAATTCGCTTGGATAGCAATCAAACATCACTGTCCCAATTGTTCCCATAGTCATAGATCAAAATTAGAACTTGTAAAATAAGAATTTGCAAATTCCTCATCTGATGGCTTTCTTCGCTAATGCACAAAGTTCACCATTGAATTTCGTTGGACATCCATGAACTGCCCAAGAATTTGGAAAGGTTTTGCACACATTTTGTAAATGGCGAATCAAGAACAGCAGAAGAGCACATCCGTTCCTTCAAAGAAATTTCCAACTGCAAGGAGATTGCCCACCAAGATTTTTTCTGTCACCTCTTCCCTTACACTTTGGGATAATTTGCCTACAACTAGTACCTTAATTTTCCAAGGGGATCTATCTCTGCATGGAATTAAATTGAAACCAAATTTCTTAACCAATTCAAATTATATGTGGATCCAGCTGCAATACATCACCAATTAATTACAACAAGGAAAGATCCCAAAGAGCCCATCACCATGTTCAACCATCACTTCCATAAAATGCATGAAAATTTTGAAGCTCCTTACACCATACCAGAGGCAGCTGTCATAAAATTTTATCTTAAAGCTTTGGAGCCATTAACCTCAATTTTCCTAAGAAGACTTCCCCATGCAGATAGAGACACAATGGAAAAGGTATATAATGAGGCCATTACATTTACATAGCAAATGGATCTGTAGAAGGGGAAATTCACATCCATGCCCATCGTTAACAACACTGCTGCCCCACATCCATTTGTAGCAAATAGTTAAGATCTGGCCATTCACATGCCATCAATGAATCCAATTCTGCCACAACCATTCGAAGCCCTACCACCATCCATCACTTACCCAGGCTACAAAACCCATAAGGTAGCATTTGTAGAGAAAAGAGTTGTGCCCCAAACCAAACCTGATACTCTTGTGGCTTCTAAGCTAGACGCCATGAAGAAAACCTTGTCACAACTCACAAGTGAGCTCACTAGGATGAAGTTAAACCCATCCCAAAACCAAGGGGGATACCATTGTACATTTGTTAGTCTGAATTCCTATCCTCAGAATCTGAATCAGTGCTTCAATAATTACAACAAAAAAAATACACAAGAGAAACCATTTGTGCAGCAAAGGCCCACTAGGCCATGGAACACCCGACCGAACAATGGTAGCATCTTCACGGATAATGCAAACGCATACAAAGATTTAGAATAAATTTTTATTGGTTCTCAAATCACTTACCAAGGCCATGAAGGACATGAAGAAAACTCCTACAACCATCATACTTAGAATCCTGATGAGCCACCCATTCAGTTCAATGCCATGATGTTCAATTCTTACGAGTGTAGAAATGGAGAAGGTTTAGATACATATGCAAAAGAAGAGTTTGTGTTCCCATTTCAGAAAGAGGAGGAACCTGAATACTCTGAAGTACATGCCTTCTTCCAAAATGATCACCAGAATTCATATAATCTACAAAGTAGGAAAGAACCCCTCACTAACAGTATACCTCCTAGCAAAAAACCAACTTCCCCAGATCCTTGGGCCATCAACAACCCCATGCCTCCTAAAGGGCCGAATGCTCCTACAACTCCTCCCCCAAACACATTTACTAGTTATAGGATCACAACATGCTCAAGTGAAAAATATAGGTGGTCGAAGAGTTGAAAAGGACCAGGGCGAACATATCTATTTTCAAATTACTGCAAGGTTGCCCATCTCAAAAGGAAGCCCTTTTAAAATGTTTGGACCATTCAAAGAAAGGTCCATCAGCTAGCAGTACAAGAGAACCCACATCCAATATCAATACTTCTAAGGCTTTTCCCGCAATGTTCAAAGACAAGATGGAGGTACCCCCTTTCCCACTCACTTTGCAGATGTTTGGGAAGAATTAACATAATTTCTTGATTGATTCTGGAGCATCGTACAACTTCATGCCCTTGTAAATTTGTTAAAAAATAAAAATGGTACCCCAGATAACCAAACGGGTAGTGATATAATTAGATAAAATTGAAGTCAAAGTAATCGACATGCTCAAAGATGTACATATTTAATTAGTTGCAGATCCAAGGATACAAGAGCGCATCGACATACATATAGTAGACATTCCTAAAACCTATAGAATTTTGTTGAGCCTAGAGTGGACCAGATTTCTGAGGGGTTGGTTGTCTATAGATTTCACTCAACTCTGGCTGCCCTGGAGAGGATTGAACAAGAAGATCAAGATAGACATAGAACCAAAAATGAAAAGAATGATCACATAATACAATGCTCCTAATGAAGTTATGTTCACACAAACTGACTTAGGCACTTATCAGATGGATGACATCCTCATGTTTCAAATCTGAGAAGGGGAAGATTCAAACCATAGTCCCATCCAGGGCCTCCTCGAGTTACCCAACGGTGATGAAATCTTTAGATTTTTTATTGACAACACTACATCAAGCCTAAAGCATTTGGGATGTAATGTCGATCCCAACATCTTTTTACTAACATGATACTATCAATTACACCAAGCAATCCATTCAGAGTTCACATGATCCAGATCCCAGGAGACACTGTCACAAATATTATCCCAGATCACCCTACCAAAGGAGATACGAGAAGCACATGCGATAGAAGAAGGCTTTAAGGTGGCAGATGAGAGTAACCCCATACCAAAGGAAGAAAGCCTAGCCAGTCTAATTCAAGATAGTGAGGCAGAATCAAATGACAAAAGCCCTGCCCTCAACATAATTAGTGACTAGAGAACTTTGGATGATGGAGCCTGTCTTCCATACAAGGGGTTACTAGAGGATGAAAACATTAAAGGTGTGGAAATATCTGAACCTAGATGTATCCAAGGGATAGGAGAAGGAGAATCAGTTTCCTTAGATAGTGATGGAGGGAAGGATCAAAGGACCAAAACCATGGGTTTCACCAAAAGGCCCCCCACTGAGTCCAGCCTTGCTGGGAAAAAATAGATATGGAAATTACACTTTAACAGCTCTAAATGAAAACAAGGAGCAGGTGTGGGGATTGAATTCATTAACCTGAGAGGTAAGTCTTCTTATGCTGCATATTGATTACAATTTCAATGCACTAACAATGTTGCAGAGTATGAATCACTGATCCACAGACTCCTCCTGGCCCACAAGAAAGGAATAAAGGCTCTAATGGTGGAGGTAGATTCGCAATTGGTCATCAAGCAAGTCCGCAGTCAATATTCTTGCAACGATAGGAGGCTCTTAGCCTATCAAAATAGGGCATGGGATTTGATCAATGACTTTGAAGCCTTCAACATCCAATCTATCCCATGGAGAAAGAACATTATCACTGATGCCCTAGATGTATCTGCCAGTTCACTACATCCAATGGATAAGTCCAAGTTAAAGAAGTTTTTATTTGAACTCATCAGAGTGTCGTCCATCCTAGATAACATCACTAATTTCCAAGTCTTCCAAGATGATCAATACATCCTTGAGTTCATCATGTGCATGGGTGTTCTTGAAAAATAGATGATAGATGAAAGGAAGGAAGAAGAAGAGGAAGAATTAGTCAATCTTGAGGACGTCGATGACCATGGCATCATAAACCTAAGGACCAATGCTATACCAAAGGGGATGGTAGAATTGGAAAGGATTTTTTATAGTGATGGGACTGCCATAAAGAGACACCCAGACATAACTCCCAATAGAAAAGAGTGCAAGACATACAACCTTAGCACGAAGGAAGAACCAAGAGAGGTACACATGAGAAAAGTGGGTACCAAAGAAGAAAATGATAAAATGGTCCAACTCCTCACCGAATATCAAGATGTTATAGCCTGGAGCTATGAAGAATTAAATAAAAATGATACCTTAGTCATAGTACACAACATCCCTCTGAAACTGGACTCCAAACCCTTTAGAAAATGCCAAAGGCATGCTAACCCTTCTATGGAGCCCCTAATTCAAAAGGAGGTCCATAAGTTACTAGAAACAAGAATCATTTTTCCAATTCGACATTCCACATGGGTCACAAAATTGGCACCCATAAGAAAGAAGACCAGTGAGATTAGGTTATGCGTGGACTTCCAAAACCTGAATAAATCCTCCCAAAAGGACAACTACCCACTCCCATCTCTTGAAAAAGTATTACAGATAGTCAATGGATCCAAAATGATGTCCTTCCTAGACAGTTACTTAGGATACAATCAAGTAATGGTGCAAGAAGAGGACAGGTTGAAGACACCTTTTACAACAAAATGGGGAACCTTCACCTACTGGCAGATGCCCTTTGGTCTGATAAATGTCAGGGCCACTTTCCAAAGAACAATGGACATATCCTTCAAAGGGTTAGTTGGGAAATGAATTATCATTTACATGGATGACCTCACAGTCTTTTCAAAACAAAGAGATGACCACATAGATGACCTCAGAAGATGTCTGGAAAGATGCAAGAAATATAGGATCTCTCTCAATCCAAAGAAGTGCATGTTTGGGGTAACTAAAAGGAATCTATTGGGACACATAATTTCATAGGATGGAATAGTCATAGACCCCGAGAGGGTGGAATCTATCCTAAAGTTGACTGTTGTCAATCAGGTTTGCGCCAATAGCTTGTTATGGAATCTAGCTATCCTGTTGAAATATGGAAACGTTCCTGTTGATGGGGTTGAGAATGAATCTCCAGGTTCTAGGCCGGTTCCTCTTAAGTTTGGAATATCACTTGCAAAAAGTTACTGAATATAGGGAAAAGGGGAAAGAAATGACCAAATGGATCCTAAAATTATAGAGGTGATACACCAAATCTGATTTATAACTTGAATCAATTCAACACAGATTTCAAAAATAACTATGGTTCTCAATACCCAGACAATCACCTAACTAAAAAAGTGTTTCTATGTATGGATCTGAAATATTTTGCAGAGGTAGGGAAACAATGCTTCACCAAATCAATGCAAAAAAAAATTAGAACACAAACAATAGACCTGCAGTTATATGTATCAAGATTCTGAAATGCAGTTAGGAATGCAGCTTAAAATGAAGGTTAACACAACATTCAAGCAATAAACTCACAATATTACACTTCAAAAAACAATGGGAAGGAACAAGTATCTCTATATATCAATGCTGGAACAAATCTCTGCTACAATGCCTTACAATTCTCTCTCAAGTTTGCAACATGCAAAACAAGTGAGCCCAAAAGAAGGTCCTGAATAATGATGTCAAGATGAGGTAAAATAGAGTTCCCAAAAACCCTAATCCGTATGCATGAGAAAAGCCTCCAAAAAGATGAGTCAAACTGTCAGAAAGTGAAGTCAAAGTGCCCCAAGAACTGCCTCCAGTGATGCCTGACTGAACAGCCACTCAAAATCATGTCAAACTGCTCCATAACTCCCAAAAATCATGCAAATGTGTGAGGGGTCAAATATGGAAGAAAAAGCTATCAAAAAATGAGTGTAACTGCTGTGAACTGATGGTAAACTGCTCCAAATGGAACCTCAACTGATATCAACTGATGCTGAACTCAAAAAAGAACTCAAAGTGACCCAAAC
>MU227821.1:696717-752329 GCA_018584345.1 Thuja plicata
TATATGACTAAAAGTGAAATTGAAAAGAAGAAATATAAGTTTAAACTAATAGTTCATACATAACAAAGATGTGAACTAAGCTACGATAACCTAAAAAGGTCAACATGACCTTCACATAAATGGAGAAATTCATTTTTATATTTATTCCTTTACAAAGGCATAAGTCGGCATGACTTGTCTGTAAAATATCTGCCATCTACTGCAAAGCCATGTGATGAAGAGTGCGTGGCACATGGGAAACTTGCCGTGCTCTGCTTTTCCTCGTGGATTCCAAATTTGTTTCAAAATAGCAAAGGTCTTGTTTAACTTCTCATTTCTATCTTCTCATTAGGCATTTTCGCATCTTATGAAGAGGTCTTTAGGGTTTCAAGCTGCCGCCTCTGCAAAAAATTTGAAGAAAATCTGTATCTTCTGCTGCTATTTGAGCCGCCGCCGCTTCCATATAGTATGATTTGAGCTAGAGTTCTTCCCTGGAAGACTGGTATTTACGTCTTCTGCATGCTTTATTTTTTTGAGAAACAGTTTCTGAGAATACATATGGAGTTTGAATCTGCATCTTTGTCTTATGAACTGAAGATTTGACTCAAGCTCCATCAAAACATGAATACTGAGATAAGTAACACTTATCATTTCATTCGCCGCATTACTTACTATTGAAAATGAATCAAATCTCTACCTTTCCTCTGCATTTTATGCTTTGTTTGTCAAATCTGGAAAACTTAGCTATGATCTAATTTTATAAGCTTTGCTTTGCAGTTAAAGATAGAAGAAAAGAAACCCATTTTCGTTACAAAAATGACTATCATGACATTATTTAGCTGTGAAAACTCAGAAATTTCCTGAGTTTATAATTGTGTTTAGCTCTGTAAATACCGTAACCTCTGTTTTAAAGAGTTTCATTTCACTCTTTGTGGTAGACAGTGATGCATGAGCTTCACTCCACAAATTCTTGTAAAGAAGAATTGCAGCATCCCTTTCCTTGATTTCAAACTCAAAGTCATCTCTCAACTTCTTCATGAGTTCCTGCAATTCACTAAAAACATAACTCTTCCTCTTCTTAGGATATTTTCTTATCTATTCTTTTGTATACACCTCCTTCTCATGATTATGATGTTCGCCAAAAGGCATATCAGCCTCATCATCGCCAAGGGCATCTGCAATATTCTTCTTAAATGGCACCTTTGTGCTTTGCCATTTATTGATCCCATCAGCTTCATCATCACCCAAAGCATCAGCAATGTATTTTTTCATGGAATGATTCCTTTTTTTCTTCCATTTTTTCATCTCAGACAATAACTGATCTGTACTGATCATGTTGCAGTCTCTGCGAGTCTTCCAGAAGAGTATCTCAACAAAAAGAAAAGGCTGATCCTTCAACTTTTTAAAAAAAACATGCAATATCTTTGTTAGGAACTGGACAATATTTTTATATTCCTCTGACTGCAATGTCCTCTGATCTGAGAGAATCTCATAAAACATAGAAGATAGTGATAGAGTCACCACAAATACGCTGCAACATGCAAATTATATAATGATTTGTAGCAGTAGAATTTTTTTTTTTTTTTTTGTAGAACATGAGTAACCAACAGTAATTTCGAACAACATTGTTGTCAGCAAATGAGAATATAAACTTTTGGATATCAAAATCTGCTTCAACTCTGTTGCTCTGATCATCATCTTCTGAGTTGATTTCTCCATCATTCAGTGAGTTCATTGTTCCATTTTGGGTGTTCTTTTCCAAAAATTCTACTTCTTCTTCACATTCATCAGCATTCTCCAAGGAGCTTTTGTGTTGCACTCTTCCATTGTCATCAGATTTGGATATTCTGTTGTGTTCCTCAACATTATCTGTATGCATTTCTATGCTTGATCCCTCTTCAAGAAATTCTATCATTTTATTTGTTACCTGTTCATTAGAGTCAGATCTCTTCTCACTTCCAATTTCACTGGTGTTAGATGAGATCCCATTGTCTCTGGATTGTATTGGCACTTGTTCCTGTTGGTTATCAGCCAGCTTTTTCTTCTTCCTGTAGCATGTTATCTTATTTTCTGTAGGATGTTATCTCTGCATTGAAATTTAATTCTTTTGCCAAGTTGATTCTGTTTTACTGTTATATCATACATGCACTGTAATCATTTTTGATATGTAATTCTGATTTCTCGCTTCTTACTTTTCAAAACAGCAGTATGTATCATAATGTTTGTTTGATATGTATCAATGAACACACTTGTATATGTTTTGCAATGATGTATCACTTTTGCAAAATCAAATCAGACTGAAATAGTATAGAAAAACCATTTAATCTTGAAATATATAATGCATAATGAACTCACCATTGGTATGAAATGTTGTTCCTCTAATGCCATCCTCTATTTTTTCAACACTTGATCTTTTAAATATATGTTCAATCTCTGTTTTCCAATCATATTGCTGTCATTGAAATAGTTACACTATCATGTATATCTGCCGCCTGCTTGACTGAAAACTGTTGTTTTGATTTTATAATGAATTGTACCTTTTACTATTTCAGATCTCATTCCTTAGATTATGGCATTTGTATGAACTTCTTTATTGTAACCAGCATATTGAACAATCACTTATGGGGTTCGAGCACGGGCTCATGACTCCAATAAGTGGTGTTCCAGTCATAAAACTCATTTCCTTTTCCTGAATTTCCCAGTTCCATTCCATTATGAAATAAAATAAAACTTTGTAACCATTGAAACTTTAACATGTTGGCTGGAAGGTGTCATGACGTAAGTCATGTCCCTTCAACAGCCTGCATACTGTAACTCCATGATTTGGCTGAAAGGTCCCATGCTTGTAATGTATGTATGCCCCCTTAACAACCTCCTCTTGTCCACCGATCTTCATGTCTCCGCCCGTCCACGATCTGGATGAAAGGTTTCAAATATGTAATGTACGTTTGCCCCTTCAACATCCTTCTCATTGTCTTTGCCCATCCATGAGTGTCCTCCAGTCTTGGACTGATTTTCCCTAAACCTGCACATGAAACAAATGATCTTAAGGAAATAAGGGCCCTTTCTGTTTAAGACTCAACTTTTCTTTCCTCTTGTAGCTTTATGAATTTGTCTTCTGATTTATGATTTTGAAATGTGATCAAGTAGAGGATTAGATAGTTTATTTGTCCTTCTCCATTGCTCAGTTCCAATGAACTGACCCATTTTATCATTCTTCTTTTGCAGGATGATTCAGAAAACTTCGGAATGCGGGACCAAAGATGCCGCAATGTTCAACCCTCCTCGAAACACCAGGCAATGGGAGGGGTCTAAGCTGTCTTTCCTTTCTTCCTTTTTGAATTTCAATAAATGTAACTTTTCTTTATTTTTGCATTTGACCTTCTCAATTCAATTGATAAAAATTGAAAATGCATGCTCGCATTAAAAATTACAGCCACGGGGTGTGTGGTTTATCATTTGTACCTTTGAAATGTACTTCTCTTTCTTATTTTTACAGTAACCACTGCTTGTGTGGCAAACTTGAATATCATACTTTCATTTTCTGAAATGTAAGCAATTGTTTTCTTTTTTTACTATTGAACTCAAAATCTGAATATTAATTTGCTCCAACCTGAAACAGATGTATCTTAAGCTTGCTGTTTGATGTTTATAATTATGTAGCTATACATAAACTTTCTTTCTCTGAATTTTTTAGCATTCTGAAATTCCAAACAGCAACTCTAAAATTCAAACTTGAACAGAAAACACTTGTCAATTTATCAATTTAGTGTGAACTAAAATGATAACATTGACACCGCCCCACAACCGCAAAGAGTTGAAATCTTTCTTTGGGAAGATTAACTTCGTAAGGAAGTTCATTAGTGGTTTCACGGAGATAGTAAAGCCATTAAATGACATGCTCAAAAAGGATGCCAAGATTTAATGGACCATCCAAGTAAAGAAATATTTTGAGGAAATAAAAAGTGCCATCTCTACGGTCCCAGTCCTCGTCAGTCCTGACTATGCCCTACCCTTCAAGGTCTATTCTTTTGCATTTGAACATTCATGCACAGGAATACTAACACAGAAGAAGGATAGTGAAGATGAAAGACCTATAGCCTTTATGAGTTGCCCCTTTAAGGATGCTGAGATTAGGTACCCTAACTTGGAAAAATAGTCTTTTGCCCTCGTCAAAGCAGTAAAGAAATTCTGAAACTACATCTTGATAAGCAAGGTCTTTGGAATAGTCCCTGATGCAGTTGTCAAGTCTCTTTTGATGCAGAATGAGCTAGGAGAATGGAGAGGAAAATGGATGGAAATCCTCTAAGAGTTCGACCTAGAGATCCATCCGATGAAACTGGTGAGAGGCCAAGGCTTGACAAAGATGATCTCTGAAGTTGAAGAGGGTCTGGTATGTCAGACCTACACCGATCAAGGTGTGATTACCGACATATGGTACCAAGACATAGTTTACTACTTGTTGTAGAACCGCTTCCCAAAGGGGATGAATAATTCATAGAGAAGAGCTCTAAAAATCAAAATCATCTCCTAGATGCTAAAAAATGGCCAATTGTATAAATGCAATTATGAGGGTTTGTACCTCAGGTGTCTAGATAGGCTGGAGGCAAAACACATCCTAGAAGATTTTCATGACAAATATGGGACAAGGCATAGTTCAAATAAGGTGACTTCCAACCAAATCTTGAGAGAAGGATATTTCTTGCCATCAATATTCAAAGACACTGGCGAGCACATGAGATCATGCCACACTTTCCAAATGAGTGCAACCCGAGATAGAAAATTGGTAATGCCCCTACAATTGGTATATGAGGTACATTTGTTCACCCATTGGGGCTTGGATTTTATTGGAATGATTAACCCCCCTTTGTCTGTAGGAAATTTTTTTATTCTAACAGCCACCAATTACTATACATGTTGGATGGAGGCCCAAGCATTGAAGAATTGCACCACGGAGGTCATGACCAAGTTTTTGGAGGAGCGCATCATCACTAGGTTTGGAATGCTATTTTATCTAGCATGTGATAATTCTCCCTCTTTATCCTCTACCTCGCTCACACAATGGGCCTTTGAAAACTAGGTAATCCTCAAATTCTCCTCTAATTACTATCCACAAGGCAATGGAGTAGCAGATTCTACCAACAAGAATTTGATAATAGTCATCAAACACCTCCCAGATGATAACCCCCGGGATTGGCATACACAACTAAAATATGCCTTGTTGACCAACTGAGTGAGGATCAAGAATGCTTTGGGGACATCCCCATACCAACTAGTCTACGGCTTGCAACCGGTCTTCCCTATGAATTTGAAAATCCCAATTTTGATATTTATGGACCAATACATGGGAGGCAAAGATCGAGTGCAAGTTAGGGTCATGAATCTCCTCAACTTGGAGGAGAAATGAATATTGGCCCTGGAACATGTATCAAATCACTAGGTTGTCATCAAGAGGTGGTTCTACAAGAGATCCATCATTAAATCCTTCAGGATCTCTGACCTTGTTCTCATGTGGGATAAGGAAAAAGAAAAGCCGGGCAGCCACACCAAGTTCCAAAAATTATGGACATGCCCTTATTAGATATCAGAGATCTTAGGGGAAAATACGTATAGGATCAGCACTTTACATGGAGAGTTGACCTCATTTCTAGTCAATGGGAAATTCCTCAAACATTATTTTGGATCCTAAGTAGGACTTCCTTCCATCCCTTGTATCATAATCCTTTTGTTTTCTTTGTTTTCTTTTGGTCGTCCCCGCCATCAGTCCTTTATTACGTTCGTGATCTTTCCTCCTTTTTGTTAGGGCTCATTTTTCTTTGGGTCAAGTGTGTCCTAGATTCATTCCAAGTGGTTCCTAAGTGGGAGAAAAGGTATTTCTTAGTTAAATTATCCAGGGCAACATACATTGCAGAGAACACTCCAAAAGACAAAGTGGTAGCATCTATCATTGGTAGACAGGAAGAGGTTGAAAGCTCGTTTGTCCTAATCCCCAAAACACATTAAGAAATGACACCTAAGAATAGTGGTATCTCAAGCGTTCATCAATTGTGACCATCATTAGTACGTGGATTTAGGCACCCACCGATCCCAGAACTAAAGTCTCAATGAATGCAAAGGCAGCGGCAAAAGGAAAGAAGAGAAAAGATAAAGAAATAAAATAAGAACACAGGAAAAGAAAAGTGGCCCAAAGAGGTCACGAGTGTGGAATCTGGGTAGCACAGCCTAATCGCTACTCAGATCAATCAGAGAAGAAAATATGGACCTGAACACATGGAATAAATATACATCAAAGTGGGAGATGTTTCATGAACCCATAAAAGGATAAGAATAACTGTCCAAATAATAAGAACTCTCAAGAAAAATGCTATATCTTAGCAGATAGAATGGACTAGGGTGACTATGACAATCTCTACCGGGGCTATGAACACCTAGCTGGTAGTAGAGTAAGGTTATACTTGGGATTCGGGGAAATTTTTTGTCAGAGCTATGAACACTTGACTCACAACAAAGCTCTTTTTGGGAAGCCTTGGTCTACATGGTGAAGGTTGAGAACAACTGAAAAACATTTGGGTTACCGCAATCGAAGGTCAAAGAATAGACATAGCTTAACACACACTAGGGAGACTAGTAGAAGCTTGGGAATAACTCCATTATTCTTTCAAGAGAGGAAATCAAATCTTGAGATCCTAGAAACTTGGTTTGTGTAAAAATGACACTCAACACACTTGTTCTTACAAATCCAATTCTCATGAGATAGGAGTGAGGTCTTTCATACCAGGCTCTAGGTGCTTGTTTCAATCCACACAAGGCTTTGTGTAGTCTACATACCATGTTTCTGTTGTTTGGATCAACAAATCCTTCTGGTTGTTCAATGTATACCTCTTCTTCTAGTATTCCATTTAGGAAATCAGATTTGACATCCATTTGGTATACCTTGAATCCTTTGAATGCAGCATAAGAAAGAAGAATTCTTACCCCTTCTAGCCAAGCAACAAGTGTAATTGACAACATCCTACACAACCCCTTATATACAAAATTTAGTTTGAACTCCACTTTTCTCTGCACATTAATGAAATTTTTGGTAGATTGATATTTATGCCACATTATACACAAATGGGGACGCATTTATCTATACTTTTTCTCAATCAAGTCCTAGGCTAGCTTAAAATTTTTGAGCTAAAACTATTTCTTTAAGGAGACATTTTCTTGTTGCACAAGAAATAATTATCTCTGTACTTCTTCTCTATTTTCCCTCTCCAAATTCAAATTAGTGTTTAAAAGATAGAGGTTTTCATCAACATCTAATAGGAGACCTTCTCAACAAAGTGGTCTGCACAAGACCCTCTAGCTCCTTTTTCCTGTCTTTCATTTTATTTATCAAATTATTTTTCTTTTCAATCTTTGCTTTGGTGAAAAGAGAAACATTGAAATTCAAATAGTCCACTACCTCTAAAGAAACATCCCCTAGCCCGTACATCATAAAATTCCCAAGGATGTCTTGTGGATTCTCAAAGGTAATTAGATTTTTACCAGGTGGATACAAGGACTAGATGACAAGGGTATTATCCTTTTCTCTAAATTCAGACCCATCACACAATTTATCCATGCCTTGGTCATTGATCATGTAATCCACATTGTCACATCTCCTTAAATTATCAAATGTAATGCAAGTGGATATGTCTACACCTGGAAGCAATAAAACACCAGCTTCTCTTAACATTTTCCTCCCCTCTTCTGGGTTTAATGTTTGTAGCTCTTCCCTGACATTTTTCCAAAAGGTATATGTGGCCTTTGTTCTCTTCTCATCATCTATAAGATCCCGTTCTTGTGCCAATTGCTTGTCTTTTCTTTCATAAACAAATATTTTGAATTCCATAGAATTGACAAATTCATCATCACTCATGAATTTATCAGCATATTTTTCCTTACATCTTTAGTTAAGTACTCTTCAATCTCCAAAATATCATAATTGTCACCATTAATGGGCTAGTAGGGCTCAACTTGATTATCTTGTAACACTTTGTCATCTTCTCGCCCCCTACTTTACTTCCAATATCTTGTGAAATAGACAAGGTGGCTGATGGTGTAGGTGACTGCCTAGAAAGAGGCATGGAAGGGACTAGACCTCCAATTCAACTAGTTGCAAGCACTTGGCTAAGTGAAACAACAACTTCACCCATTTTTAGTAACTTCTTTGTAGATTGGATAAAAAACTCCAATCTCTTTACCCTATTAAACTTAGTAGGGAATGCCCCTAGGTAATTGTGAAATTCCCTTGATCTCCTCTGCTCAAATTCCTGCACCCTATTGTATAATGAAACCCTATTTCAACTCTCTTCATAGGATGAGAAATTCCTCGAGAGTTCCTCCCTTTGCAGGAAAGAGTGGTGATATGATCCTAAACTAGATTCTATCTTTGTAGATCCATAGTATCCCCCGGGATCAAATCATCTGACCTTTAGCCCTTTAGGCATATTATATGTGTCAAGAAGTTTGATGGAATATTCATATCCCTCCAAACCATTAATCTCAAAATCTCCAATATCAAGACATGAAGGAAGGATTGAAGCTTTGTTGTTTTTCCTTAAAAATGTCAGTGACCTCAAACATTTTCCAAATGAACTCCAAAATTGATAATATGTCTTGAACAGTGTGGGGTAGGACATGAACCTGAAACTGAAATCCATAAATCCTCATGTATGAATATCTCTTCATTAGGTACCAATATACCCAATTGCGATCAACTTTCTATTCTTCACCCTTTTCTTTTGGCCTTAAAAAATTCATTATTTTAGGGGACATCCTGGGGGAGCTTTAGGGCCTATTGATCGGTTCTATTAAATGAATCAAAAAATAAGCTCTCACTAGGACTCGGGGATTGGACATCCTATCAAGCATCTACCCTCCTCGTAAAAACTCATTTAATTTATCAACCTAGGGATGTAGTGCTTGAAATGGTTCATCAAGATATATGTACCAAGGATCTTACTCAGACCACACTATGGCTGCAAGAAACAAATTACTTCAAAGGGAAACTAGTCTATAGTTGCAGGAAACAAATTGCTTGAAAGGGAAACTAATCTATTGTTGTAGGAACTAAATATTAGAAAGGGAATGCAAAAATAAAGGTTCTGTAGGAATGCAAAGACTTGAAAACACAGCTATAATGTTTCAACAGTTATGCCGCTTTGGCTACAAGAAGTAATTTATTACCCTGCGGCTTTGGCTACAGGAACTATGTTAACACTAGAATTACGATAAAAAGATGAAGGAAAATAAAACTACATGAAAATGATTCTAAATAACATGGATTCCTCACCAAGTGGTCCCCCTTGAGTGAGTATCCAAACTCAATTATACTGAACTAAATATCAACACCTCATTTGTTATTGATTGAAATGGAAAGTACACAATTCGTATAAAACTATAAAAATAGAGTAAAACCATTTTCTGCTAAAATAAAAATTTCCTCCTTCTCATGTAGGAGTGGGGCTTATTTAAATAAAAACATATAACTATACTAATTGCTCACGCTATACAAAAGGTGGAGTCATTTATTTGGAAAGATAGAAAACTGAAAAATGAGAAAAATAAAAGACATCCATGAAGAAGGAAAGATCTGTTATGACAGAGGAAGAATAGATCTAGCTTCCCACTTCTTCATGGATTTCCTCAAAATAACTCATAACCCTATGACTTAATCTTTGCTCAGCTGCTGCCACCTTGGTACTATTGGAACCACCACTTCAAGTTGCATTTACTTTGCCAACAGTCAAGTCGACTACAAGAATGGGTCAGGGTATCCAGCGCATGGCACATTCACCTGGTCAAACCTTCTCTTTCTATTCATACTCTACATCTTAAATTTTAGATTCAAGACATTCTAGGAAATACTCCATTAAACATGCATACATTTATTCATGTTAAAACAGCAATTACTTATAAGAACATAACCATAAACTTTGCATAAGTAATATAGCACTAATTACCATGTGTTTGTATGTTTAAAAGCATTAAACCATAGTAGATGTCTTAGTGGCTGCATGCCACATAATAAAAAAAAGAGTATAGAGTTTTAGAAAATATAATAGGAAAGCATAAATAGGGACTGATAAAAACTCATCCTAGGGTCTCTAAAAATAGGACATATAAATGCCTCATCATTCTACCCCCTACAAAGACTATCACCTATCCTCAGGAACAAAGATGTTCCTAATTTGAGAAAGTATCCCTAGATCCGCTATTGGTGTCCCCACCACTGGTACTGGCTATGTGCCAATAAAACCCATTTGTGCACTTCATTTTGTTATTTATGTTGGCTTCCAACTACTCATCAATTTTATTGTCCACATAGCTGTAGAGTAGCTACAAGAGAATTAGTGGTTGGAATGTAAGGGGTAGCCACAATTCTAGTCTTGCCTGCCTTCCCAGTTGTATGTACCATTGGACATGCTATACTTCTTCTCTAAGGTTAATAAGGCTATGAGGTTCAATCTTTTTCAATGTAACCGTTAACAAGTTCCCTCGCTCGATTATGCCGTCCGCTGCCCTTTGCCCTTCTTCTAAGGGAAGATTATCAAAATTTTCATAAAATTGTGCTTTATTCCTAAGAATCCTTTTCCTTTGTTTCTTCTCTCAGAAACCATAATCTATTTCCAATCAGTCATAATACATTTATTTTGGGTCTCCATTCTCAAGCCTTAGAGGCAGGGTAACTGACAATTCCCTTGCTTTATACTTCCTCAATTATTCTGCATAATTAATCTCATTTTGTGTCCATGATACCAATGTAGGTAAATTTATATCACCAATAAACAATAAAGGACTCCAATTAACATCAGATGAAACAACATAGTTGGGAAAAAACAGTTCACAGAGGATATTCCTAATGGAATCAGGGACACCCTCGTATCCTGCCACAAATTCTTGTGGAGAATCAATATTAGGGTCAAAATTCCCAATGATTCACATCAATTTAAATAATAGGATTTGTTCTTGTAGGCACAAAGAATACACCCTTGGGGGTGGTTGGTAGTCCATAATCTGAGGGACTAATTCCCTAACTGAAGTCAATCTATGTTTCACATGCTGCACTTCCTTCTTTTGCCTATCTATTTCCTATTTTAACTTCTTTTTATCTACTTCCCATAGTGTCCTTTCATACTGAATCTGATTATAATAGTCAATGGAAAGACTTTGAAGAGTTACCTTTGGTTTCTCTTCTTATTGGTCCTGCCCTATTTCATTCTATTTTGTTTCCATTTGCTATGTTTCCTATTGTTTTGTTCTCTTCTATACTTGATCTGTTGTACACAAGATCATTGGTCTAGGTGTTTATTCAAGAGTAGCACTGATATCACCATCCATCTATGTTCCCTCCTTAGGAAGAGTCTCATTAACAATATTTTCTTGTGTTGTTTCCTTCACATTCATGGTCACGGGATCCTACTCCATCTCCTCCTGAACTTCCTATAGTGGAATTCCTTATTATGGCCCTTCAGATAATGGTTCCTCAATAGGAACCTTGGGAGTACTTCCTGGGCCAGTCCCTATAGATTTTCTTGTTGTCCCTAAGTGTCTGGTGTTCAAAAAACACTTCTCCTTAGTGGGGTCTCCAATGTAGCTACAGGTTGTTTTTGAGAGGATCTTTTCCTCTTGAAGGAAGTGGTTGCAAGAGTTGCGATAGATGGAGTATCCATGAAAGTTGAAGTTGCAGGAGAAATAGGGATATCATATTTCAAATGATCGACTTCATTTTCTTTCCCTTTTTCTTGGTGCTGAGAAGCATGTTCTATAAGAGGAACTTGAGAGGTTATGGGAACCTCTGTTTTAGCCTCCCCCATGCTAGGGTTTGGGTCAATAGTTTCCTAGTGTCTTGTTATGTTCCTAAAGAAGGAGGGTCTCAACAAGAGGATTCTGGCATAGAAGATGTAGGGTTCTCTGAAACAAGATTATCCTTAGGGTCATTCCCCTGCTCTTCTTGAACTTGTTGATTATGTGACTCCTCTCAAAGTCTCACATGTTGTGCCACTACAAAATATTCCCAGATCATGGGTGAAACATCTTGAAATTCCCATTCCAAAAGAAGTTTAATAAACCCATGGTGGGTTATCACATTCTTCCTTCCTTTCTTGACTTCATCAGCACTTAGATTTAACAAAGAATACAAAAAATTGTGAACATTGACCAGGCATTCATGCCATAGATGAATGAGAAACTTGAAATTTACTACATGTAAGTATAAGAACCTTCCTTCACAGGTAAAATACCTAATAATGAGAATTTCAAGCTATGGGTATTCTCCTAGATGAGAGAGCCTTTTTGCTCCTTGTTTGCTCGTTTCCATCCTGGGGTCTGTTAGAATGGTGAATTCTTCCCACACCGATTGTACATCATGCCCATGCCTCACCAATGGTGGGGAGTCCTGACACCTCTAAAATTCTTGCCTCATTAGCGTTGACCTACAAACCCTTGATGTAGGAGACCCCATTGCTGAGATTTCTTAGGAATTCCAAGAAGATTGCTTCATCATACCTAGTCAGACGGATAAAATAGGTAAGAAATCCTACCTTATTAAACACCTACACACTAGGATTGTCTTGAAAAAATGATGAATGGTCACCCAACTCATGCCTAATTGTAGGGTCTTCCATTCTATAGCTAAAGAAACTTTTAACCCCAACAATAGCAACCCTGATATAGTTAAATGCTAAAAATAATCTTACCCTTCAAATTTTGTCACCTTTCTATTTTGAACTCCCAAATGCCCTTCTTCTCTCTGTTCAAACCCTTTCATTTTCTATTGTGGTTTTGTTGGATGATATTATATTTGGATACTATACATGTTGTTGATAGTCATGTTTTGTCACTAATGTCAACATATGTTTCTGTGAAGATGACAGACTGGTTACTTGACTGGAAGAAGTGTATATAAATTATACAGATGTTTTAGAATGATAAAAGTTGGTTATATGAAGAAGGATGTGTGTTGACCTTATTCCTAAGGTCACTTGGGTTTATGTTACATATTGAGGATGTTACATTTGATTTAGTGAAGACTAGTTTATGGACTGTAACTGTTATGATTGACAGAGCAGGTCTCTGTGTTTTGGGTATATCTTACTGGCGAAGATTTTTTAGGTGATGCAAACTTACTAAATGACAGAGGACATATTGAAGAATATTGGGTTTTCTTTGATTGGTGTGAGCATTCTGGTGACGTCAGTTGTGGTGTGTATTCTAGAGGAGACCTATTTGGTGGCCAAATTCAGACATGTGCGTGTAATATGAATTGTGAGTGTGGATTGCAGATCTGAGAGTATAACTCATGGATTGTATTTTATGTTTACTTGTTATAGGTGCCATGTGTATCTTAGCAAGGGGTTAAAAAATTATTTGTATATTGGGAAAGCCTAATTGGCTGACCTAATTAATTATTTGTGTATTATGAAAGCTTAACTGGCCAACCTAATGAATTATTGTAATAGGGTATATATGAGTGATATTTTCTTTTGGAAAGGTGTGGTAGTGGAATAGATTGAAAAGGAAGAGAAGTGAAAGCTGCAAGGCTTGTTTTTCTACAGGATGTAGAGCAGAGTTTGTGGTAAGAGTAATTCATTGGAACTAACCAAGCAAAGACATTTTCTATCAAACAGTTCACTAGATTGTATATTTTCTATATACACTTGTTCAGATTGTGAATCCTTGAGGGTGGCTTTAACCTTCTTTTGGAAGTGTTCCTAGGTAGTGAGCCTACTACTTTTCTTGAATCCTAATAGGGTTTATCTCCTAATAGGGATGGTGTACTATAATGTTTTAATAAGCTCCTAATAGGTCTGAATCTTTTAACAAGGGTACTATACTCCCAGTACATTATTTGTGGGTGCTAATTCCCACCGGGTTTTTTAATTTAATAGGGTTTCCTCAACAAGTATTTTTTTATTGTGTTATCATTTGCATTGCATTTTTGGTTTATAAATTTTAAAGTTTAATAATATATATCACAACTGATTCACCCCCATAGTTGTCTTGTGGATTGTTATTCCTAACAGTTGGTATTAGAGCTACTGGTCCTTAGAGAGAAAGCTTAGCAAATTGTGGTGATCCTAAAGATGTCTTACTATAGGAAGGATAGTCCAAAATTAGATCCCGAAGACTTTGACGGTTGGAAGAACAAGATGAGAACACATTTTTTATGTTTGAGAATTAACCACTGGATGATCAAAAATAAGAATGAGAATATAGCGACTGAGGATGAACTGGAGAAATCTACTAAAGATGAAAAGAAACTATTTTCATGTAATATGGTTGTAAGGGAATCATTGATCAGTGCACTTTCTGAAGGTGAATTCAAAGAAGTAAAAGACATGGATTTTGCACATGAGATCTGGACAAGATTGGAGGCACTGTATGAAGGAGGTAAGTTTAAAAAATAAGAAAATCTACAGAACTGGAAGAAAAAGATGGAATCATTGAAGATGAGAGAAGATGAGAACATTAGGGCATATGGACAGAGAATTACTGAAGTGGTTACTGGCATTAGAAACTCTGGAGGTACTTACAGTGAGGAAGAAGTGTTTACATAGATACTCAGATCTTTGACACCTGCATGTAGAACCAAAGTACAAGCTATAGAGGATATTATACCCTTGACACCAAACTTCACTAGAGAGATGTTGATTGGAAAACTAACTACTTTTGAGGCTACAGAATTGGGAGATACTTTACCCAAATTTGAGTCACCATTCAAGGCAACTGTGCATAAGAACAAAAAGAACTTATCAAGTATTGTGAGCACCATCTATGGTGACCTAAGAGAAGAGCTTGGAGACTATGCTGAGGAATGGGAATAGATACAGGAGGAAGAAGAAATATAGATTAAGTGGTAGCATTGATTGCTAGAAGAGAGAAGAGAGGTAAGGGTGAATTTGAAGACAAATTACCTTTGAAATGTTTTTCATGTAAAAATATTGGTCATTTTGCATCTAGAAGTCCTACAAGGGTTCCTAAGCACAAACCTAAGTTTTAAAAATCAAAGTATCCTAAAGACAAGGAATGTTATTATGATAGTGAGGTTATTTCTGATGATGATGATGACTTTGATGAAATTGGATTTATTGCTATAAAGGATGATGAACCTATACATGAAGAAAAAGCCTTAGGATCTCGTGTTGAAAAGAAATATGAATGGGTTATAGTCAATGGTTGTTCACATTATATGATTGGAGATAAAAATAAATTTGTGAAATTGGAAAGATATGATGGTGGTGTTGTTATATTTGGTGAAAATACTCCTAAACTTATCATTGGAGTTGGAACTATTTCTCTGGATGGAAAGACTAATGCTGAAAATGTATTACTTGTTGATGGACTTAAGAATAATTTGTTGAGTGTTGGATAGTTAGTGGATAGAGGTTATCAGTTGAAATTCATTAATGGTCAATTCTCTATCAGAAGTAAATCAGGAGATTTGATCGCATTTGGTACTAAATCTAGAGTTAATGTATTTGAATTGAATACATCTGAAGCTACTTGTTTTATTGTGAAGGTTGATGACAGTTTGCTATGGCATAGAAGATTTGGTCATGTTAACTTTGATAACATTGTGAAGGCAAGTATGACTAATGTTGTGAGAGATCTACCTAAGATTGTAAATCCATCTAACACTATGTGTAGAGAGTGTGTTATGGGGAAGCAGTTTTAAAAGAAAATCTTATTCAGTAAAAGGAAAGTTGGATCTGGTGCATACAAATCTATGTGGTCCTACAAGAAAAAGATCATATTATGGTGAAAGGTTCAGTGTACTTTCTATTATGATATGGATTGCATTATTTTTGCTTTCTATTGTGATGAGGGTTGTATTTGTTAGAGTGAAGTTTGAAGCATTTAATGAATTGTTGGATGATATTATTTTTGGAGGCAATGATAAGATGAGTAAGAAATTCTCTAAAGAAATAGAAAATGAATTTGAAATGTCAATTATTGATGAAAGGAAAAATTTTCTTGGTTTTCTAATTAATCAGAGTAAGAATGGAATTTTTATATCTCAAACCAAGTATCTTAAGGAAATGTTGAAGAAGTTTGGAATGGAAGATTGTAAACCTGTTGGAACACCTATGGTGACTAGATACAAATTGACTTGTAATGATGAGACTCAAAGTGTTGTTCAGACAAAGTATAGATCTATTATTGGTGGTCTACAATATCTAAATCACACTAGAATAGATATTACCAATGCAATTAGTATTGTGGCAAGGTATCAAGTAGATCCAAAAGAGACACATCTTGCTATTGTGAAAATAATTTTCAGATATTTGAAAGGAACAACAAAATATGGATTATGGTATGAAAAATCAGATGATTTTATTTTATAGGCTTATACTGATGTTTATTGGAAAGGTAATGTGGATGATAGAAAGAGTACTAGTGGTGGTTCATTTTTCCTTGGGAAAAGGTTGGTTTCTTGGTTGAGCAAGAAGCAGAACTATATTGCTCAATCTACTGTTGAATCAGAGTATGTTGTTGCTGCAATAAATTGCACACAAGTTGTTTGGATGAAACAAATGATGAAGGACATTGGAATAATTTTTGAAGAACTAGTGGTTATCTATTGTGATAACACCAGCACAGTGAATATGTCAATAAATCTTGTAATGCATTCAAATACTAAACATATTTCTATTAAGTATCATTTCTTGAGGGAGAAGGTAGTAGAGAAAGAAATAAAAGTGGAATATATTAGCACAAAGGAATAGATAGCAGATATATTTACAAAACCTTTGCCAAAAGATGCTTTTGATTATCTCAAAATCATGCATGGGGTCAAAGCCCCTACTTGTGATAATTAATTGATGCAAATATGCATCAGTCCAGTGGCTTTCAGAGCTATATCATTTTCTAGGCTTGATGCATGGATCTACTCCTCAGGGGGAGTAATCAAAGGAACACTAGAGCACATTTGGGTGATCTTGCACCTGGCTGTTGGAAATGAAGATTTGAAAAAGATATAGAAGACTACAGATGAGTTATGGCACCCTTTTCCATTACTTCCAAAGGGGAAGGAATCTATGTGAAAATCCCTATTGCTTTGGGGAGATTTGTGTTGAGGATATATAGAAGATTGTAATGAGAGGAGAAAGTATTTTTGAGTTGATGGATTTTCCCATATGTTTCCATCAATTCCAAAGGGGGACATTGTTGGATGATATCAGATTTGGATACTATTCATGTTGTTGATATTCATGTTTTGTCACTGATGTCAACATATGTTTTTGTGAAGATGATAGATTGGTTACTTGATTGGCATAAGTGTACAGAAACTGTACGGATGTTTCAGAATGATCAAAGTTGGTTATATGAAGAAGGATGTATGTTGACCTTATTCCTAAGGTCTCTTGGATTTATGTTACATATTGAGGATGTTATAGTTGATTTAGTGAAGACTAGTTTCTGGATTGTAACTATGATGCTTGACAGAGCAGGTCTCTTTGTTTTGGGTATATCTTACTAGAGAAGATATTTTAGGTGATGTGAAATTACTAGATGACAGAGGACATATTGAATAATATTGGGTTGTTTATGATTGGCATGAGAATTTTGGTGATGTTAGATGTGGCGTGTATTCTGGAGGAGACCTATTTGGTGGCCGACTTTAGACATGTAGTGTGTAATATGAATTGTGAACGTGGATTGCGGATCTGGGAGTATAATTGATGGATTATATTTTATGTTTACTTGTTATAGGTACCGTGTGTATCTTAGTAAGGGGTTAAAAAATTATTTGTATATTGGGAAAACCTAATTGGCCAACCTAATTAATTATGTGTATTAGGAAAGCTTAATTGGCCAACCTAATGAATTACTGTAGTAGGGTATATATGAGTAATATTTTCTTTTGGAAAGGTGTGGTAGTGGAAGAGGTTGAAAAGGAAGAGAAGTGAAAGCTACGAGGCTTTTTTTGATACTAGATGTAGAGCAGAGTTTGTGATAAGAGTACTTCATTGCAACTGACCATGTAAAGATAGTTTCTATCAGACAATTCACTAGATTTTATATTTTCTATATACACTTGTTCGGATTGTGAATCCTTGAGGGTGGATTTAACCTTCTTTGGGCAGTGTACCTAGGCAGTGAACCTACTAATTTTCTTGACTCCTAACAGGGTTTGTCTCCTAACAGGGAATGTGTACTATAATGTTGTAATAAGCTCCTAACATGTAAATATTTTAACAGGGATACTATACTCTTAGTACATTATTTATGGGTGCTAATTCCCACATGGGTTTTACCTTTAACTTGGTTTCCTCGACAACAAGTATTGTGTTATTGTGTTGGCATTTACTATGTTATCATTTGTATTACAGTTTTGGTTTATAAAGTTTAATAATCTATATCACAACTGATTCACCCCCCACCCCCCTCTCAATTGTATTGTGGATTTTTATTCCTAACAGGTTTCTGGACTGAATTCTATCATTGAGGTTCTTAAAGAGTTCTTGGCAAGAATTTCAAAAATGCAGCTTGAGACTTGGTTTTGCTAAAGTAAAGCTGGCAAGAAATGTTCACACACAGGGGTCTGTCACATTAGCTTAGTAGGATGGCTGCAGATTAATGACGAAGTAAATTTCATTTAAATATTATTGGCTAGTGAGGCAAGGTTATTAATGATGACACAATTGCTCCCTACAAAAAAGGTGGCATGTGTCCTCACATGCATGGGTTAAGGTACAGTGACATGGAATTAAGTGTCATATTAATTACAATTTTAATTAATGATTATGCTAAAAGAAGTAATGCTATTTAAAACAATAAATGTGTAAGCGTACCTAACATCGAATTACTAATGAATGCCCAGATCTGGAAAGATTTGGTGATGTGTGTTGAGAGAATGTGAGTCATGGAGAAAATGATGATGTGGACATATGAGTGATGTGGAAGAAAGAAGTGTGATGTGTGATGGAATGATTGTTTATTTATGAAATAGAATGATTTCCTTGGGAAAAGGAAACTTTATTATGACCTCGTAGATAGGGTTTAAAGAGATGAATGGATCAAAAGGTGGTCTCATTCATCCGTAGGAGAGTCTTCAGCTGCAGGACGTCCATTTGCTACAATAGGTCCAATGGTGGTAGGAGGAATCTCAAAATGTCACAGGAACTTGGCCTTTGTGGTTGGTTTATGGTACAGACAAAGTCTGTGACCATTTACCAATGACTTGAAATGCACAGGGTTGATTGTAAACAATTGGATTGCACCATTAGAAAAATTTTTTTTGACCTCATAGGGACCAAGCCAATGAGTAGTTAGCTTACCTTGATTCTCTTGAAACCGTGAATCATATAAAAGTGTCTAATCACCAGGAGAAAACCTTTTATTCTGAATATGTGAATTGTGCCACTTCTTTCTTTGCAATTGAACTAACTTTGTATTATGTAGGGCTTATTTCCTCATCTCATCCAAGTTATTAAGCTGCAGGAAGATCAAATTTGTGCTGCAATCTTGTTCATAGGGTTTTATGCTCAAACTCAATGGGAATTATAGTAGTCTTTTCATACACCAATTCAAAGGGTGTAAAAATTGTTGTTGTTTTCCATATTGTGAGGTATGCCCATACAAATTCCTACAACCTACTACTCCAGTCCTTTTTGCACATCTGAACTATCTTAGTCAATATAGCTTCAATTTCTTTGTTGGTGATCTCTACTTGACCATTCGCCTAGGGGTGATATGGAATAGACTTTCTGTAGTGAATGTTGTACTCATTCATTAGAGAAGTGATTAGAGTAGAGGTGAACTAAGCTCCCTGGTCCATGACTAGTTCTCTTCGTACACAATACCTGGTAAATATCTATTCATATAAAAACTCAACAACCCAGTTATCTCTGGCATGTTTCATAGCTCGTACTTCCACTCATTTTGTTACATAGTCAATGAAGACCAAAATATAAGAGTTTTCATTTGATGTGGTGTTAATGGGTCCCACAAAATCCAATCCCCATTTATCAAATAGAGTAACTACTACCTGAGGGAATAGAGGAATTTTGTCATACTTGGTTGGTCTGCCCATCTATTGACATATATTACACTTTTGGGCATAGTTGGTTGCATCTTTATGTAAAGTTGGTCAGTAAGAGCTAGTAGTGAGCACCTTCATTGCTATCTATTTTTCTGCAAAATGGCTGCCACAGGGTTCATCATGGAAGGCATGTAGGATATTATAAGTCTCATCTTCTCAGACACATATTCTCAAAATATGATAAGGTCTGGTATAGAAGAGACAATCGGCCAGCCAAGAAAAGTTAAAAGTTTTTTCAATTAACAACCTCTTTTCTTTTTGTGAGAAGTGTGGAAGTACCTTTTGAGAGACCAAGTAGTTGTAATTGTCGGCATACCAGGGGGTATGTGCTGAAATTGAGAACAAGTGATCATTAGGAAAGCTATCATAGATGACATGTGGGTCATGTACATTCTACAACCTTGAAATAAAGTCAACAACTACATTGGTTTTGCCTGGTTTAACCACTATTGTGATGTCAAACTCTTGTAGCAACATGAGCCATCTGGAGAGCATCCCTATGATAGAAATCTTGTTAGCTAGATATTTTATGGTTGCATGATTAGTATGCACAAATATTTGGTAACCAGTAATGTAGTGGTGGAACTTGTTCAATGCATATATGACAGCTAGAAGTTCCTTCTCAGTGAGTGTGTAAATCAGCTTTGGGCCATGCAAATTTTTTCTTATGAGGTAGATGGCATGTTCTACAGTTCTTTCTTTTTTATCCTAGGATAGCTCCTACAACATGATCAGATGCATCAGTATGAATTTTGAATGGTAATTTCCAATTAGGACCTCTGACGATGGGTGCTTGAGTAAGAAAAGACATTAGTTGCAGGAAGGACTCTTCACAAGATGTTGTCCATAAAAAGTTAGAATCCTTTGTGAGTAGAGAATACATGCAACCTACCATTTTTTTGAAGTCCTTAATAAACCCTCGGTAGTAGCTAGCATGTCCTAGAAAAATTCAGACATCCTTCTTTTTTTTGGCATGGGTAGATTCATTATGACCTCAATTTTAGCAGGATCCACATGGATTCCTTTAGCAGAGATGTAATGACTTAACATAACCCCTTCCTACATCATGATGAAGAAATTATCACTATTAAGGGATAGATTATTTTCTTCACACCTTGTAATAAATTTTCCCAAGTTGGCCAATGCCTCCTCATGGGTCTCCCCATAAGTGGTGAAGTCATCCATATAGATTTTCATACAGTCATGTGAGATATCAACAAAAATACTGATAACTACCCATTGAAATGTAGTTGGAGTATTGCAGAGACCAAAAGGTAGTACTAAGTAAGAAAATGTTCCCCAGGGGTAGATAAATTTGGTCTTCTCTTGATCTTTAGGAAGAATCCTGATCAGTTTGTATCCACTATACCCATCCAAGAAAGAAAAATATTATTTTCCTACAAAGAAGTCTAGGACCTAGTCAATAAATGGGAGTAGAAAATGGTCCTTCTTAGTTGCATTTTTGATCTCCATATAGTTGACACATACTCATCATTTTACCCCTTTTTTGGGAACTATTACCAACGGTGAGACCCACTGATTATCAAAGATTGGATAGATTAAACCCACATTAAGTAGCTTTTGTAACTTTGTTTTCACTATTTCCCTTAATGTAGGGTTTACATGCCTCTGAAATCACCTGACAGGAAGTTTGTCTTCCTTTAGGTAAATCCTATGAGTTCATAATTTGGAGTCCAACCCTTTCATATCTACATAGTCCCATGCAAAATTTTTGGTATGGTCTTTCAGTAGTTTAGCCAAAGATGTTTGTTGTTGGTTGGTAAGTTCACTATTAATGTTCAAGCAACAACAAGGGGAGACTTCCAACTATTTCATGAGTTATGCCATAGAAGCATCTGTTAATGAAGGTACTTGGACCTCATGTGGTAGAAATTAGTGGTAGAGCTTCTTGGTTGTAGGAGATGGAGGAAATTCCCAATTAGGGTACAAGGCCTGCATGGAACAGTTAGGGGAATTTAGACAGTTCATGGGATCTGAATCTGGGCAATACTGGTTTTGAAAAATGTTGTGATTACCATGTCCTCCTCCTATAGTTGTAGGAAGGGATCCATTTTAAAAAACATTAGTTGGGCTATTGATTTGACTACCTCATCCTCTTCTCCTATATCAGGCCAAATTGGCGAAGCTAATTCCATTTTTGGTTGAGTAGGCGGGTACAAGGCTAATTTCTTAATATGCTGACCATTAGAAATGGTCATATCACATGAGTGGCATCCTATATATGCATTAGAAGTGGCTAGCCAAGGCCGACCAAGAATTATTGGGTAGCCTCCCAAGGTGGCCTTTGGGGAAAGTCTCATAAAGTTAGCGGGATAGGACCAGGTTTCTAGATCAGTAACTATATCTTCCACTACCCCATCGAGTTTGACTGTGGAACTATTTGCAAGCTAGAGAACAATGGGTGTTTGTTGTAGGTTAGTGATGTTGAGTTGTTGCATGATGTCCTTAGTCATTACATTTATAGTAGATCCTAAATCTATCAAATCATTTTTAATGGCTATCCCATTGATGGTAACCTCGACAACTGGGTTTCCTGGGTCATAATACTTTGAGATAGCTATTTTTTCGAGCATGATATCGACCACTTTCCCCAAGACATTGATAGTCTGGGGATCCTTTCACTTTCAACCTGGGTTTTTAAAGAAGACCTCCTTGGTAGCATTTCCATAAGTTGTGACATCATTTATTACTTGAAAAAGAGGAATTTGAATACTAATGTTCCTGATTTGGTCAAGGATGTCAAAGGTGGCATTGTCAGTATGCTTAGAATTTTCATTGTGCAGCCTTTGCGGAAAGGGAGGAGGAGATTGTTGAACTTTATCTGGTAACATTGTTGGGTTTATTAGAGTGGTATCTAGAGTTTTTTTAGGAATGGATTCTTCTTAAGGTACTTCAGTAATAACAGGAGTAGGTAGAGTATTTCCTGACAACAAATAAATGTCATTGATTATAATAGCATAGGCAGGGTATTTGTTTGGGTCAGCAGCATAGACATTTTTCTGAGGTGTTGGAGGCTTGTTATTAGGATTTGGCTGAGGCTGGGAAGGGATTTGGGTAGGCCCAATGGATGTCATAGTGGTTGTAGGAGGCAGTAGAAGTGCTTGCTATTAAGGCTAAGGTGGTGGTTATAGGAATCCTTGTTGTTGGTTTGGTCATTGTTGACCTCCCCGCCACTGCTGATTTTGCTGCCAATTCCCTTGTGGAGGCTCCCAATTCACTTAAGGTTGTTTCCAATTCCCTTTGTGTTGTTTCTAATTCCCTTGGGGATTTTTCCATTGAGGATTGGGGTAAGTCTTCCAGTGAGGTTGTGAATTATTCCAGGGAGAGTACTAAATATTCACAGGGGGTTTCCATTAACTACTATAAAATGGACCATTAAATGTAAGAGGGTCCTAAGGCATACCTTGTCTTTGAACCCATGGTCTTCATTTTGCAATGAAGAATACTTTCTCATCATCTCCTTCAATTGGTTTATAATCAGTGGGTAGTTGTGCAGTCTCATATTAGCAACCAACTTGCACTGACAATCTCTCTTCTTCTGTCTATAATGTGGACACAATTCTACTAGAATCGCTTTGGCCTCTTCATGCTTATTTTTCACCTAAATTGTGTCCAGCTATGTGGCCATGTTATTGATGATGTCCTTCTTGAAGTCAGATAGAAGGTGTGTTATTTTTGTTTGAGAGGCTCCAGCTCCATTAGTTTTGCCCATTGTAGACCTATATCCTCTGCCCTTGTTAGCAGAAGCTCTAGAGTAATTGAGGCAGATTTTCTTGATATCCTCCCATGTAGATTGGGTGATATCACCTCCGACCATGAGATCCAAGGATTCAGTGCACCCCTCATTTATACCCCTAAGAAAGAGTAGTTTTTGAGACTCCTGGTTGAGCTGATGCTGAGTATTCTCCTGTAAGCTAAAAAATAATCTTGACACATAATCTTGAAGACTCTCATCCTCCTTCTATGTCATCTTGAAGATGTCATCCCCTCACATGTCATTTCCCTTGCAGTACTCCTTATATTTTGTCAAGCATGCATTTTTCATTTCATCCCAATCATGGACAACATCCTGGCCTAAGCCCATAAACCATCTCAATGCAGACTCTTTTAGAGTTGTAGGAAACAATTTGAGCCAATGGGCATCCATGGTGTAGTCATAACTACGAAAAAGGATATCAAACTCAAAGAGAAAGGTATCTAGATCCTTAGTTACCAGGCCATAGAATTTTGGAAGGGATGAAGAGGGGATATTCTTGAGGTTGTGATTATCATGCTGGTCAGTAATGGGAAATGGAAAAGTAGGAGGGTTCACCATCCTGGGAGAACCTTGAGGTAGACCTTGTGGTTGGTAGATGACTAGAGGCAATTGATTCTCTTCTTGATTCTCTGGGTATTAGATTATGAGATTGGCCAAGGCTTCAGCAAAAGGATTAAACTCATGTTTCTCTTCAGGAAGGTAAAATATCAACGGATCACCTTTTGAAGATGATGATGACGATGTTGAAACATAAAGGTTTACAATTGCATCCATGAATTGACCCTCCTCTTCATCTTCTTTTAGTCCAAAGATATCTCCAAATTGGTTATTGGGGTAGTTTGGAAAGTACCTTCCTAGAGCATCTCTTCTTCTTCTATGCATGCAACTAAATGAAAATTACGGTGATGGAATGAAAAACTTTGGTGGTGAACTCTATTTTAAAGGAATGTAAATTCTTGAAGTAAATTTTACAAATAGATGAGTTGAACACTTGGCTTGAGACTGTCCCTGGAAACGATGCCAAAAATGATCGGTTCTATTAAAGGAATCATAAACTAGGCTCTCACCAAGACTCAGGGAATGGACATCCTACCGAGCAGCTATCCTCCTCATAAAAAATCATTTAATTTATCAACCCAGAGATGTAGTACTTGAAATGGGTCAGAAAGATATATGCACCAAGGATTTTACTTAGACCACACTATGGTTGCAGGAAACAAATTACTTCAAAGGGAAACTAGATTATAGCTGCAGGAAAAATTTTTATTCAAAGGGAAACTAGTCTATTGCTGCAGGAATTAAATACTAGAAAGGGAATGCAAAAATAAAGGTGCTCCAGGAATGCAAAGACTTGAAAACACAACTATAATGTTGAAATAGTTCTATCACTTTGGCTGCAGGAAGTAATAGATTACCCTGTGGCTTTGGCTGTAGGAACTGTGTTAACACCAGAATTATGATAACAAGATGTAGGAAATTGAAACTACATGCAAATTATTCTAACTAATACAGATTCCTCACCAAGTGGTCCCTCTTGAGTGATTATCCAAACTCAATTATAATGAACTAAATATCAACACCTCATTTTCTATTGATTGAAACAAAAAGTACAGGATTCATATAAAACTATAAAAATAGAGTGAAACTATATTCTGCTAAAATAAAAATGCCCTCCGTCTCACACAGGAGTGGGGCTTATTTAAAGAAAAACATATAACTATACTATCTTCTAGCACTATACAAAAGGCATATTCATTTATTTGGAAAGTTGGAAAACTAGAAAATAGGAAAAACATAAGACATCCATGAAGAAGGAAAGATTTGTTACGATAGAGGAAGAACAAATCTAGCTTCTCACTTCTTCCTAGATTTCCTCAAAAGAGCTCATAACTCTGTGACTTGATCTCCTCTTAGCTATCTCCACCTTGGTACTATTGGAACCACCACTTCAAGTTGCATTTACTTCACCAACGGTCGAGTCAGCTACAGAAACAGGTCAGTGTATCCAATGCATGGCGCATTCACCTAGTCAACCCTTCTCTTTCTATTCATACTTTGCATCTCAAATGTTAGATTCAAGACATTCAAGGAAATATTCTATTAGAAAATATATATAAAATAAACTAGATTTAGGAAAGAATCCAAGAGAGAGTGCAGAAATGAAAATATTTACCATAAACGAAAAAGATGATTTGAGAACAATCACCAAGAAGCTCAAGAACAACACCAAGACAATTTTTTTGAAAGGGGAAAAACTAAGAAAAACCACTTGTGCTTATAAAATGAATGATGCAAGAAGCCAAAGAAGAAGAGAGAGATGGAGCAAGAATCTCATTACAATATTGTGAGAATGAGAATGAAAAAGAGAGAAGAAGAGAGAACTACTCCATGAGAACCAACTTGTGAGAACCAACCTTAAGAAGTGAGAGAGAAGAATATCTTAAGTAGAGATGAGTGAAGGATTTTTCATGTAACTCCCATATCCTATGAGTGCCACTTTCACATTAAGTATGTGCCATGTGTAGGAATCCTCTTAAGGAGGAATATCTAATTTCCTTATTAAAGGAAATAAAAAAAGTGACATGTCCTCCTTCTTGGAATAGAGGACAAATACAATATAGGATACCTTGGTTTATCCTTTAATTACATATATCACCAAGGAAAGATTAAATTTTAACACCCCCCTTTAATCTTTACTTGGGGAGTTTACAACAAGGGAATTAAACCCAAATTTTTACAATGAGAATGAAATGTCTCTTTACAAAATCTGCAACTTGGTCTCCAGTATAAGGAAGAGATTTGATTGTCTTGATTCAAGTCTTGAAGTAGTCATCTTGAGGTTATAGTACATGTGAAGAGGAAGTGATTCCATAAGTGGGTCTTGAAGATTCACCTGAAACAAAGAAACATAGAAACACAAAATATGAACCAAGGAAACTATCCACAAGAAGAAATTCATATAACATTCAAGTTAGTGTAACTTTGAAAATTTTACCTCATAAAATATCTTTAAGGAAATGTATGAGATTTCATCAAAAATTACAAGGGCTACTCATGAAACCAAGATACACAAAAATATCAAAGTGACATAAACATCATTCATCCTCTCATCTCAAACTAAACATACTAATGCATAAATGTCAACACACAAGACCAACTAAAAAGACCCGCATCATCATTGCATCAATCACATGGATATAGACAGTCCATTAATAAGTCATATAAGTTAATGGGTGATCAAGCCACCACCTACATGACTCACAATTGAAGCAGTGAAGAATGGAGGACATTATCACAATAGTAGAAGATGCATATAAGTATGAGAGAGACAAAGATAAATAAGTGGAACATGTTACTCAAACACCAACTCAAGTTAAGAACTGACTTGTCAAACATGACTACAATCATGTACCATAAGTAATGAACCATTAAGGACAAAAATTTAAACCAATATAATGAGAAACTTTAACAATTTGAGCTTGCCATCTTTTCATAAGAACTAAATCCTAAAAATTGAAAAGAAGCTAATGTCATATGCTTAAAATAATGGAACTAAGGATTATGAGGAAAAAAGACATATTCCCTGCCAAATATATATGAGAAATCCAACAAAATTTCAAGAGCAACATCCTCACCAAAAAACAATCAATGGAATAAGTTGATAAAAATCAACTGAAGTAAGTGCATTCACTGCATCTTACAAATGGAACAAGTTGATCAACATCAACTAGAGGAAGTGTATCCACTACATCTTACAGATGGAATAAGTTGATCAACATAAACTAAAGTAAGTGCATCCATTGCATCTTACAGACGAAATAAGTTGATAAACATCAACTGGGTAAGTGCAACCCAGTGCAACTTACAGGTGGAACAAGTTGATAAACATCAAGTGAGTAAGTGCAACCCAGTGCAACTTATAGGTGGAACAAGCTGATAAACATCAACTGAGTAAGTGCAACCCAGTGCAACTTATAGATTGAACAAGTTGATAAACATAAACTGAGTAAGTGCAACCTAGTGCAACTTACAGATGGAACAAGTTGATAAACATCAACTGAGTAAGTGCAACCTAGTGCAACTTATAAATGGAACAAGTGGAACCCATAAATATGAAACTAAGTGCATAATAATAGATCATATAAAATTGATAGCAATTAATGCTAAACAATAAAATTAATAATAGTACTCAGGAAGGAAAATACTATAATTTAATATTATCAATGACTTTAAGTGCTTTGGATCAATCATATATTACTTTGCTTCTTTTTTTTTTTTTTTTAAATGACATAATTGAAAAGCATGAACATAATATCCTTTCCTCTAGAAATAATAATCAAAATGAAGGTTAGAAACCCAACAAAAAAAAAAAACTTTGAGTCATGGATAGGACAATTTTTGAATTTGACTACAAAATGTATAAAAAATTATGACTGCACCATAGCGACCATCATAGGATAATAATTAGAATTATTTAATTTGATTTCAAGAATTAATGATGACATGATGAGTTAAAATAACTTGAAATACAAGTTGAAGTACGCAGAAAAGAATCTAAAAAAAAAACAATTTAACGCAAATAGTAAACATTGAATTACAATATTCAGATTTAAGAAAAAAATTTAAATTTTTGTTAAACGGATGAAACAAATTTTAAATGCAACAAATTAATGAACCAACAATTGAATTTTATTATAAATGAGGTAAAAGATATAGGGTTAAAGAGATATTAAAAGATATTAAACTAAAAAAATATTTTAACGTTTATACTTTTTGATTTAAACAAGAAATACTTATAAATTTAATTAGAGAAAATGACAATGAGAAATAAACTAAATAACGGATTTGAAATATGAGAGAAGCTATATGAGAAAATAATTACCAATATACTAATTAGATACAGAGAATTAGAGATGAAACAAAATGAAATTAAAAACTATCTTGGACAACAATAATACATTCACCCAGAAGACTGCAGTATTAGACAAAAATAATGAGAATAAAAAGAATTATGAAGTAGAAGTAAAAAAATATTTACCAAAGATAATATTGTAACTTATTGTAACGATCTATTTACTTAACATTCTATTCACTTAGCAGATAAAACTTAAGAATGTTATGACTAATAGCAGGAATGATATAAAAAAGCATTTGCAATAATGATAAACTCTGAATTATAATGAGCTAAACTTAGAAAGAATAAATAAATGATTTAAAAATGTTTTGATAGAAGAAAGAAATGACAAAAAAGGCAGAGGAACTCGCCAACACGTCAAACATAGAGGAAAATGCCAAAAATGTTGAAAAGGCATATGCAAAATGAGAGTGCTTGATGGCAATGTGGGTTTGGTTGGGAGATGGAGGAACATCCTTTAAAATGAAAGGGATAAGACAGAATCAAGCAATGCTAAATGCACAAGTATGAGGGTTGCAGCAAAGAATCAGGCAAGATAGAAATGTTTTGATACAAAAGGGTGAGGGAAAAAAATAGTCTACAAACAAATATTGCAATCTTAGTTATCCAGCAAGCAAGGCTGCGAGTGAAACAATTGTTGAAAAATGTTTAACTAAAGGCAGGAATGTTACAACTAAAGGAAGACAAAGAAGGAATAAATACTTAAAATAGCTAAAATATTGAGTAAAACCAGCTGCAAAAAAGTTTTAGAAATTCTAGCTGCAAAAATGTTTTACTTCTTGCAGTTCTTAACTTCCTTCAAGCGCAACAAAAATCTCAAAGCACAAAAGGGACAAGAGATGCCTACACACGAGAGATGAAAGGATGAGCTCTTAAAAACTTAAAATAGAATTAATATATTAAATGTTGTATAAACAAAAAATGTGGGAAGTGAAGAGGGATTCACATGAGGAGTGAAGCTAGACTGCTGCGAGACTAAACAAAGTGCAAAGAAAACCTTAATGCAAAATTCATGCAGTAACCACAATCCTCGATGCTGAAAAATCTCTCCACATAACATAAATTACAAACATAAAGCATAAATCTAATGATACAGAAACATCAATATAAGCACTGATGCTACGTAATGTATGTGTAATGAACATATGGGAGTTCTTGGAACTTGGTCCAATATTGTTTACAACAACAGTATCTAACAAAGATTAATACACAAATCTTGACATAGAGATAAAAATAGAACCTTGACCTCTTAAAAAATAAGTTAATCTCAAGGAGTTAACAAAAAGTGTGTAACCATAACAATAGTGCCTGAACCTCTGTGCAATGGAATAAGAATGTAGTACTATGAAAGGAGAATGCTGAGACAACGAGGGAAAGATGCAACAAAGATATAAAATATATAAACAATAATACTATTTAATAAAATTAAGAATAAACAAGAATCTAAGATAACAAATGTTAGCAGGGATTAATATCTATGATAGAGAATAGAGATATAAATAAAAAGGAGATATAACCAACGGTTGAACGTACAGAAGAGAAAACTATGATATATACCATATTTTAGAAAGCAATAGAGATAATGGATTCAAGAGATGTTGAATATGTATGAAAAAACTTGAAAAATATAGATATGAATATAACCTATAACCCTGCAAATGAGAAAGTTAGAAAAATGGATGAAAATGCATGAAAAGAAAAACCCTTGCGGTTTCCTGACTGAGGGAGTGATTAGTACCATATTTGGATTTAATGATGAATGACAGAATACGCAAATCTAAAATCTTCCCTTGCAGTTGCCTGACAGAGGGAGAGATTAGTACTTTAAAAAAAAACTTGAAATACATTTTAAAACACTTGACTTGCAAAAAAATAAGAGAAATCCCTGCAAATAAGAGTTAGACCAACAAAAAAATATGATTTCTTCTCCTCAATGGAGATATCTTCCAACTATTCATGCATGCACACTCAAAATAAGGATTAAACCATCTCTGATACCATGTTAGAAAATATAAATAAAGTAAACTAGATTTAGGAAAGAATCCAAGAGAGAGTGCAGAAATGAAAATGTTTACCATAAACAAAAATATGATTCAAGAACAATCACCAAGAAGCTCAAGAACAACACCAAGAAAATGTTTTTGAAAGGGGAAAAACTAAGAAAAACCCCTTGTTCTTATAAAATGAATGAGGCAAGAAGCCAAAGAAGAAGAGAGAGATGGAGCAAGAAGCTCATTACAACATTGTGAGAATGAGAATGAAAAAGAGAGAAGAAGAGAGAAGAACTACTCCATGAGAACCAACCTTAAGAAGTGACAGAGAAGAATCTCTTAAGTAGAGATGAGTGAAGGATTTTGCATGTAACTCCCATATCCTATGAGTACCACATTCACATTAAGTGTGTGTCATGTGTAGGATTCATCTTAAGGAGGAATATCTAATTTTCTTATTAAAGGAAATACAAAAAAGTGACATGTCCTCCTACTTGGACTAGAGGACAAATACAATATAGGATACCTTGGTTTATCCTTTAATTACATATATAACCAATGAGAGATTAAATTCTAACATATTCCATCAAACACGCATACATTCATTCATGTTAAAACAACAATTACTTATAAGAACATAACCATAAAATTTGCATAAGTAATATAACACTAATTTCCACGTGTTTGTAAGTTTAAAAGCATTAAAAAATAGCAGATGTCTTAGTGGGTACATGCTACATAATAGCATAAAGAGTATAGAGTTTCAAAAAATATAACAGGAAATCATAAACATGGACTGATAAAAATTCACCCTAGGGTCTCTAAAAATAGGGCATATAAATGCCTCATCACCTATGATATCATATAGTATCTAAAAAAAGTACTATTCAAAGTGTATGTATTGAGAATTTTTGTACTCACAGTCCCAAACATTGATCCACAATTGAACAGGCTTATGATTCCTGAAGTAATTTATAGGTTTGATATGGAGGTCATGTTGATGACAATTATTCAATTATGTATTGTCATTGATGTTTACACAAATGTAGTGATGTTTACACAAATGTCTAATCCTATCATATCATAGTCAGTGTATTCCAACCTCTCTCAAGCATTGAAGAAGACCAAAGTGATTTTCAGTTCTAACCGATTTCACTCGGGCATTATAGTATTGGTCAGGCATTGAAGGATTTCAGTATTAACCAAATTATGTTTTTAGATTCAGGTGACTAACAACAGTTTACATTTTATGGTTAATTGGTTATATGTAGTTGACAGACATAAGTTTTATTATTTGGAAGGTTATTCAAGTTGACTTGACAAGGCTTATCATATTTATATAAGGTCAAGTTTGGATTGAATGTGTGTGAAGCAATAAGCAGATAAGTGTGTAAGCTTGTGATATGAAGAGCGAAGGCGAAATCAGATGGGATTCTGATTAAGAACAGAACATACAGAGCTACAAAAGAATATTCAGTTAGTAAGGATCAAGTTTTAAAGCCAGACATAGAGATCTATATCAGAAAAGATAGTTTCTTCAAAAGTAGGTCAATCCATTGTTACTCTCTAATTTCAAATGCCTTTTAAAGAAAGTAATCAGATTTAATTATAAACTACAAAGAAGAACCATATAACAATTCTCAAATGATAATAAGATCAGTGCCTTATGAAAATTTGGGTTATAGAGTCAGAAATTTCCAATCCTACATATAATCAGAGACAGTTTTAAGAAAACTTGCTTTTAATAAAGCAAGACTATCATTCCAAAGACTTCCACTTGATTCATAATTCAAATCAATTCACACAACTAATCCCATCGAGTTTAACTCAAATGAAGAGACCGACAAGAACAATGGTAGGTTCACAGACCATACAATTGAAATTTGAGTTGCATATATTAACTTTGAACTATAAAAATTAGGGAATAGAACACAGTGGAATACTCTAATACATAGAGTATCTGAAAGACTAACTGAAAATAAATAATAGATAACCTCAAATAAGCATGAAACAAATTATCTCATTTGGTATTTGAAAAATTTGTATATGATGCTTCAAAATCCGTAGTTGTCAGAGTTTTCCTCCTCATTGTGTCGTGTTAATTTTTTGATTTCAAATGACTCAATATAAATATCCTATTCAAAGGTTTCCCGTGAAAAGACACACCTTTTCACAAAAACCTAATCCTATAATTAACCCTACAAATTACAATATTAACCATATAAATCGTTTGAGGGAAAACCATTTCCTATGTTACAAATAGTATTTTGTCACTTTGTCAGATAGTTCACCTTGGTTATCATCATCTATTTATAAAATTCCTACACACCAAATCCACAATTAGATAAATATTAACAAATTTTAACCTCTCTGGAGGAAGTGCTAAGGGACCCTTCAGAGATCAATGGAGGAAGTGCTAAGGGACCCACTTAACCTCTCTGGAGGAAGTGCTAAGGGACCCTTTGGAGATTAATGGCTCTTTCATATGGAATAGTATTAGAAAAAGCAGGGATCTGATCAGTAAAGGGGCTAGATGGAAGCTGGAAAATGGCAGGAAAATAAACTTCTGGACAGATAACTAGCTGAAGGAATATGCTCTAAGTGACAAGCAGGAATGGAGGCCTACGATTGTGGATTGTATTGATATTGTTGGAGAGAAGGTTTCTGATTACTGGATCAATGATAAATGGGTAGACCTCAGCTCTTTTGATGATTCTCTCCACTTGGTCAGTAAGTTTCTTTCCCCCTGGTTTATTAGACCTAATAAATAAGACTCATTGATCTGGGGGCCAGAGGCTAATGGAAAATTCTTTGTCTCATCTGCTTTTGCCCTTCTGCACTAAAAGGATAACCACTCTTCTAGCTGTAAGATATGGAACAACAACCTTATTCCTAAAATTAACATGTTCTTATGGCTTCTTGTTCATAATAAAATCCTTACAGTGGATAATCTTTGAAAAAGGGGCTTTAGTATGCTTAATAGATGTATCCTCTGTTGTTCTAAAGCTGAAAACTATAATCATATAATGATTCATTGTCCCTACTCCTATAAAGTCTAGAACTCAGTGCTTAATGTCATTAACCTGGAGTGGGTCAAACCTTTTAACTTCTAGGACATGGTTAAACAATAGAGTTGTCCCCTTAAGGGTAAGGAAGCCAAAGATCTTTGGAATCTTATTCTACCCCACTTCACATGGAGAATATGGAAGGAAAGAAATAATAGAATCTTCAGAGAAAAAATCTCTCCCGTTCAAACTGTGGCTAACAGTGTATGTAGAAGTATCCTAGGAAATTTTAAAAATTAGCTTTCAAACGACTCCCCCTACAAGAATTTTCTTTGTATCAGAGAAATACTTATGAATGTATAGGTGCAGAAAGATAGAAACCAAAACATGAGGGAAAATACCAGATGGAGTGCCCCTCCAAATGGTTGGGTTAAAGGGAATTTTTATGGGGTAGCTAAAGGGAATCCGGGGTCTGCTGGAGTGGGAGGCCTCATTAGGGATGCAACTGGAAATTGTCTGGGAGCAGTGGAAACTCCACTGGGAGTTTAGACAAACCATATGGCTAAAGCTATGGAAGCCCTTCATGTGGTCATATTATCCAAAGATATGGGCTTCTCCAAACTTTGGGTGGAGGGAGATTCTTTGAATATTATTAATTTTATTAAAGGCACTCATGAAGCCTCATGGACAGTAAGCCATATCATTGAAAAAACAAAATATTTATTGTCCAATTTTGAAGATTACCATATTTTACATGTTTACAGAGAAGGTAATATGATAGCAGATGGTTTAGAAAACATGGGTGTGTACTCTGATGTCATGCAATCATGGCGAGGTGAGGCAGATTTTAAAACAGAGATGGCTAGTCTTATCAGGTACGATAGGATGAATAGTATTGAAGGAGTTATAAATAATCATAATTAATGATGAGGTCATCTTTAATTATTAAAAGCAATTTGTGTTGTCATTCAAAGGAAATGGGATTAATTATATTAGTGACACCGCACGCTTTCTGGGTGTAAAAATCAAACTAGAACAATCACAACAGTAAAGCTTGCCTGAAACCTGTGCTCAATATTGCTAAGTATTGTCATTTTCAATAAGTGATGAGAACTATGGGAGGAGGACTAAAGAGAGAGAAGCCAATTGACTGTACTAAATGGAAAGAAAAGAAGAAGGTATGGAGATGGTTGAAAAAAGGAGGCATCTCTCAGTATCTGGAGAAGCTCCATGGCTGGGATATGGAGATAACAAAATAGTTTGCAGAGGGTTGGAAGGATGGGAAAGTGAATTTATAGGGGAAATATTTTACCCTCTCCATGAGGGTTATATTATAAATCAAAGGCTTGCCTTGTGAGGGCATGGAATTCTATAGGGACAATAAGAGGGCTGGAACTCAAGCCTTCAGGATTTTCCTGAAAACTGAAGATGAAGAAGCCCTTCTTAGTAAAGGAACAGGGGATTATGTTAATATCCAAAAAATAAAATCTCATTGGGCTGACATTCTTACAGTCATGATTGAGTATTTTACTCTGGACAGAAGATACTCTAAAATATACAATTTGCATTTCGTTCTAGCCAACCACTTCAGGCATAGTTAAAAGATCTCGTTCCTTTTCTATCTCCTGAGTTCTTTGCATAATAGAGTGATGGAGCATAGAAAGAAACTGAGTAATCTGGCGCTCCATGTGGGGCTCATTCTTCTTATTTATGAGTATGCCTGGAACCTTCCTGAACCTATCCCTAAGAGGGTTAAAGGTAGCGTGAGGTAGGTTAAACAGGAAAGTAAAAAATAGAGTCTAAAAAAAAGGGTTAGAACTAAGAAGATGGCTAAGCTGGAGAAGACTGGTGATGAAACCCTACAGAACCAGGGAAAAGACAAAGAGGATCAGAACAATGGAGATAGTGATACTAATAAAGAGAATATGGAAAATGAGAAAGAGGAACAACTGAGAAAGGATAACTCTCAGATGGAAGAGGAGGAAATGCCCAATACAGACGATGAGGGCACGGGTGTTGAAGTGAATTACAAAAAAAAAGGAAATTGAGGGAGATAGAAAAGAGGGAGATGAAAAAGAGGAGAAGAAGAATGAGGATGAAGGTGAGTAGGGAAATATGATGCAGCTAACTTTAAAGGTGGAGAAAAGGAATAGTAAAAAAAGGAGAATGGGCCCAGATGAGGTCGGGTTTGAAAGGGACAACAAAATCCTGAAAAGCAAAGTTGACTATGGGGCTAATATGGAAGACTGACTTAGTGAGGAGATGATGATTATGAAGCAACAATTGAATGAGATGCAGGAAGCAATGGGGCCTTTCAAAGCCAAGGTTGAGGAAATGGAGAAAAAGTTGATGATTAAGGTAAATGACAACAACAAAGAAGATGAGTTCACTACTAGAGTTAATGAGACAGTGGAAGAAAAGATAAAAGAAATGAAAGAACAAATAAGCCACAATGGGCACATGATACGGGTCATCCTTAAGCACAGTAATGATGGGCTGCAAGTGTTGATTTAGAACCTGAAAGAGTTATACATTTATCTGGAAAGAAGCCTGCTAGAAAACACCACAATTACCATAGAAGAAAAGGCTGGAAGCTTGGGCCCTGGTTCTAGAACCCGAAGTGGAATAAAAAGAAAATTCTGTGAGATCCCGAAAGAGATGCTAGAGCTGAAGGAGTCCATTGACAAAATGGAAGAGATGTAGAAGGAGGCTGAGGAAGCCTACCAGAAAATGTTCTAATGTTTCTTCTTTTGGTTTGGAAATTTTGCTGGAAATTGTGCGAGCCATTGTGCTAGAAGTTGTGCTGGAAACTATGCATCCCTCTGGTAGTTTTTGTTTTTTCCTATTGTAGGTCTTTGTTGTCTCTTTGGGTCCTATCTTTTGTTCGATGTAGGCTTTCTATGTTTGTATGTGCCTTTGATGCTTATCTCTAGTTTCTTTTTGTAAAACATTTTGGGGTCCTTTCAAAACCTGTTTTTATCTTAATCAAAAACAAATTTTAATAAAAATTTTCAAAAATAACCAAGGTAAAAATAAAATATGCCTTTACAATTTATTCTTTGGAAATAAAAATATATCTTGATTTTAGGGAAAATTAATTAATTTAAGAAAATATGATTTAAAATCACCTAATAATTATTTTCAATAGGCATATAAGGTGATATATATATTTCAAAAAAGAATGAGAGAAAAAGACACCTCAACTATGTTAATTTACCCTAAAAAGTTATTTCACATTAGTAATTTAGGGCAAATTAGGATAAGTTAAAATATAGGAAATATATTTATGTGAAATTTTTTTAATAACAAATATAAAAGAGAAGTGAGATAATATGATTCTCTCCAACATATAACTCAAAGAAAACAATTAGACTAAATGGTTAGAGGGGGGAGGGGTAGGTAGGTAGGGAAAAGGGATGGCTTGAGAGGTTGAGTGTTCAACTCCCGATCGCCACCCTTTTACCCTATGTACCTATTTTCTCTCTTCAATTTATTTTATTTCAAAAATATTTGTGCATTTAATCTTTTAAAACATAATATTAAAACCTTTTCTTACAAATATGAAAACAAGATAATAATGATTATTTAGGTTCTTTTAAATGTTTAATTAAATTTCAAAATAGGGAAATATTTATGAAAATGAAAATAAATTTTATACTTCCCTGACATTTCGCATATTTAGGACCTGAATTTTCAGGTGCCAACACTTGTCACTCATGTTAAAACATTTCAAATCCTTTGCAGTGATTACGCTCATGACCATAGGATTTTAGCTAAATTGTTTGCTAGAACTTTTCATGATAAGGCTTTGCAATGGTATTGTTCTTTACCCCCTTATTCAATTGATTATTTTCCTAAACTTGCTAATACCTTTATCCAACAATTTTAAAATAACATTGGTGCACAAGTTTCTTTAACTGATTTAATGCATTGTAAACAAAACATTAAGGAAAAATTGACTGATTTCATTGGTAGATTTAAGCATTTGTATGCTTAGATTTCTTATCCTATTCCTGATATTGATATTCAACACATGTTTATTTCAAATTTACAAAAGGATATTAGAGATAAGATTCTACTTACTGAATTTACCTCTTTTCAACAACTTTGTGTAGCACTTCACCATTATCAGCTACAAGTGAGTCAATTTGAGAGCAACACTCCAATGGCTCATGTTCCCATTGATAAGAGTGACAATGCTCCTAATCCTAATAAGTTTCAGAAACCTAACAACTATGTCAAGATTAATAAACAGATGAATGCAGTTGTTGATCAAGTTGTTGTTACATCCAATAATACCCCTTCTGCATCCACTGCTTTCCGTATGAATCATACGTTTACTCCTCTCTCTGAAACTTTGCATTCTATAATGAGTAGGTTGTTAAGTTCTAATATGATTACCTTTCCTCCTATTCTTCCTCTTCTCCCTACCATGATAGCATCCAAATCCTTTAATTCTAAAGCTTTTTGTCAATACCATCGCCAGAATGGTCATGATACTGAAAAATGTTATTTCTAAAGCATAAAATTAAAGATTTAATTGATTCTAAGGATTTGTCTATTGATAATTTTTATGGTAGTGGAAATAAATCTATTTCTCCTCCTAATCAAAACCTTCAAATCTATAAGAATCCTTTACCTACACATGATACTAATACCATAGCTCAACCATCTTCTATGGATATTGTTTACAATTCAAATATGGATGATCTTAATCACATTGTTAATCATGTGGAGTGTGTTGTTTCATCTCAACCTACTATTCAAGATCCTTCAACTTCCATTTCCACCTAAACCTCAAAAAAAAACTAAGGATAAGCGACCCAGGGAACTTTTAATCACCTTTGATGATTCTGAAACGATTAAAGCTCCTGATGGTCCCCTTTATATCTATGCTAGGATTGCTAAGATACCTACTCATGGTTGACTTGTTGATTCCACATCTTTAATAAATTTCATTACTGAAGAAAATATTTTTATGAAAAAATTACAATGTGATTGCTATAATCCATCTGATGCATGGATCCAAACTTGTAATGGTTTTCTTTATCCTGCATTTGGTTCTATCAACTTACCGGTTGAACTTTGTGGTAAAGTTGTAGATACTACCTTCATTGTTATTCCTACTTCTAATCAATTTCAAATCAAATTTGGTTTACCATGGATATCTGCTATGCAGTCTATCTCTTCTCCTATTCATAAATGTCTTAAGTTCATTCATAATGGAGAAGTAAAAATGATTAATCATAGTTTGTATCAACCTTGTAGGCCTAGAGATTGTGCTACTCTTGATTTCTTCTGTCTTTCATTACCTAACTCATGTCCTCCTTTCCCTAATCATCTCTTTCTCTCATACCAAGCTTACAAACATCACAAAATTTTTGAGTTAAGCATGCCTTAGATAGATCTCAACCGTGGTCTTTTGCCTACTCCTTCCATACCTCCTTTAGCTATTAATTCTAATCCTAAAAATTAAACTTCTACTATTTCATTACAACCCATTGAAAATCCTCCTATAGAACCTGTGAAGGAATCTGTTGTCATTCCTCCTAGTTCTCAGAATATGGTAAGCAAAACAAAATGAAATAAATATGCTAATGAATGTCATAAAAAGCATAGAGCTCATGCTAGGGCTTGTGCTTCTCTTCTTCAAAACTCTTTACCTTCTTTTGATCAACCTATGCCTGATGTGTCAAAGGAAGTCAATATTCATAATTATGTTAAGATGAATGATTGTGATGATCCTATTCGCATCTTAGATCCCATTTCATTTAATCTTGATGAGGAGGATACTTTATAACATCCTATTGATCTTTAGTGATTAATATGAGACCATTGATCTTGACACTGCCTTACCTCAGATGCTTTCAACTCAATTGACAATTACACCTAGTATCGAGCAACGCGATTCTCAAGAGGATTCTTGTTTGGAACTGGCTATCATTCCTACTATATTGGATATAGTCCCTCTTGTGAGTTTCCCACCTTCACTGCATGATATAAACCATGATAGGGAGAGTAGGAGATGTGCCTAATTGGCCTATCCTTCATGGTATCCCTTTTTGTGTTTGCATGCTATATTGTGCTTCTCCTGTACTGTGTTTGCTAAATGTTTGTTAGATTCTTTTATATGACCCTTGTTACTTTGTTGGTGAAAGGTGATAAAAGATTCAAATGTATTGTACAATTCCTCTATATATATCTTTATTCTTCTATATTTAGTTCTTATATTATGATGTACTTGTGCTATTGTTCGTAAATGTTTCCCTTGTATAGTCTTCTTGGATTTGTGACATGGTAGCACTGATTCTTTTTGGTCTCCAGGTTGTGGTCCGAAAAGATTCTTCTTCATAACTCTTAAGTTTTTTTTCCTCCATTGTGATTATAGTTCTACTTTCTTTGGGGAATGATGTCAATTCATTTGCAATAATATCATATCCATATATGCACATGTTATCTTATGATCATACTGACCCTACAGTAGGTAGATCCCTTTTATGTTCTCTTGTATATGTTTATGTTTTATTTTCCTTGATTTGTCTTCATTTAGGAGCATCTTGTAGTGGAAACGTAATCCATAGAGTTGTTTATATTTCTGTTAAAACTATTTCTCTTGTTAAAGTGTTAGCAATGACTTTAACGTGGGGGCATAAGCTCTACTCACTTTTTGCACACATGCATGTTCAAAATATTTTCAATACTTAATTTTTTTTCCCTTTATGGATTAAAAGCTAATCCTTAAAGCATGGACATTTTACTTTTTAGGATCTCTTGATCCCTCCAGTTTAAATTTACATGGATCTCTTGATCCCTCCATTTTTTCAAAGTTTTTGATCCCTTAAGGTCATAAGGTGTCCTTAAGAATGGATCTCCCTGATGGGTTGACTAGTGAGAAGCCACATCCACTAGGCGGTTCAACTCCATCTTTCCAGTTACGTTGTTTACTTGTGTGGTTCACAATGGGATATAAGTTCTCATTGGGAAAGATAATCACACCCTTTCTCTCTCTCTCCTTAACTAGTGATGTCTCTCTTATCATGATCTTAGGGTTGATAAAGACTTAAGCCCCTTGGGGGCTTGAAGACTTCTTTATCCCTTTTTTATTATAATAAGATTGTCTGTTCTTTATGATCTCCTTTACCAAGAGTTTGTATTGAGTCCATACTCTTGCTAAAGTGGGGGCTAAATGTATAGTAAAAAAATGGAAGTACTTCCATTGTGGACTGGTTTAGCCTTTTGAGTAAGTGTTTTTGGGGTCATGTCAAGCACCTTGAATGGGTTCCTGATTTAGACCTGGCTTTCCCCCTATTTTGCCCCAATTCTTCACCTCTCTCTAGCCAGTTTCTGGCATTTTGGACTGCAGATTTGAGATCTTTGACCTTAGGTTCAAGGTCAAACTTTTAGGTCTATGTTGACCTTGACCCAGGGTCTAGATTTCAGGATCCCACAGTTTTTGGATGTCGATCTTTGAAAAAGTTAATTCTCGCTTCTGGGTCAGCTGTTTCGGGTTCCAAAGCGATGATTCCTAAATTATATTTAATATAGGTACTCTCCTAGGGGTAAAGGATTTAATGGGAATTTAATTCTCCTATGTTGGCCTCCTTAGAAGATTGTGCCCTAATTTCATATAAAAGGAAGCCTTTCTCTCTCATTTTCTCTAAGTCCTCTAATTGAAGCCTAAACATCATCAAGCAATTGAGAAGCATTATCAAGTGAAGTTCAAGCAAGAAATCAAGAAAGATTTGAAGCAAGGATTTATCCATCATCAAGCATTCAAGCATTCATTTTCATCAAAGAGATCCATGGGAGGCCATTGAAAGATTCAAGCTACATAGTGCCCTTTTTTTTGTGATCTCTCCATCCATCTTCTTCCAAGCCTCTTCATACTCAAGAACCCATTCAAGATTTGGTGTTGGAGATCTAAAAGAAAATGATTGAAGACATCCTAAATTCTAAATTCTAGATCCATTGGTGCATACCTACTTGTGGATTCAAGGATTTGAATCCTCCAAAAGGACTTTTACAAGCCAGGTGAATTTATGCATTTACTTTGTTTACTTCTGCAATTTCAATTATATATTTAAGGTTAATTCTAAAAATGGGTTTGACCAAGGAAACCCCCCCCCCACCAACAAAAAAATCTATTTTTCTTGTAGGTACAGGTTTGGGATTGAAGATTTGAACTCAGATCTGGATACCCTTTTCAGCGAACTATCAGGATTCGCGAACAGATTTTCTGTCGGACCTGTGTAGGTCAGGGTTGAGATTATTGGGTCAGGGTTGAGATTATTGGGTCAGGGGTGAGATTAGTGAGTCAAGGTTGACCTTTTTCATAAGACAGTGTCAGATTGGAAAAATATTTTTGGGTTTTGTTTGTCTCCGCGTTCCGGTTCTGGATCATACTTTAGATTTTCCAGAAATAGGGTATAGACCCCAGAAAATAGCATTCTTTGATCTGCAATTCTTTAAGGTTGGTACTTCCTCTCATTCTTTTCAATTACTATTATATATCATATCTCCTTAATCATAACACAAAATTTAAGATCTTCTTCCTTACTCTCATTTCCAAATGGTTGATTCATTTGTGCATTGATCCTTCTTTAGGGTTAATCAATTTGGATCTTTCATTTGTGCATTTGGAGATAAAAGAGGAACATCTTATCTTCCTTCCCCCTATATTCTTAATCACACAAAAATATCACATTAAAAACAACAATTAAATGTAAAGGTTAAGGAAATACACACACCCCTAATCAATTTTCCCCCTTTGCCAAAAAAATATTTTGTTCCTTTACAAGAGCATACTAGAATATTTGAACATGGTGAACCTAATGGATCAAGTCCAGAATCAAAGAGGAAATAACCTATACTTGAAAAATATGTCAGAAGGCATCATCCACCTAAAAAAATAGTTGAAGACCAGACAGAAGGTGTAATGACAAGGAACAAAATTAAAGGTACATGTTTTCTTAGTGAAATTGAACCTAGATCTATTAAAGATGCATTGAATGATGAAAGTTGGATGGAAGCCATGAATGAAGAGATTGAGAAGATAGAAAAGAACAAAACCTAGACTCTTGTACCTAGACCAAAAGACAAGAATGTGATTGGTACTAAGTGGTTTTTCAGAAATAAGATGAATGAAAAAGGTGAAGTTTCTAGAAACAAAACAAGATTAGTGTGTAAAGGATATGCTCAAGAAGAGGGTATTGATTATGGAGAAAAATTTTCTCCTGTTGCAAGACTTGAAGGAGTTAGAACTCTGCTAGCATATGTTGCACATAAAGGATACAAGGTATACCAAATGGATGTAAAATCTGCATTCCTGAATGGAATTCTAGAAGGGGAAGTCTATATTGAGCAACCTGAAGGTTTTTTTTTTCCTGACAAAAGGAATATGGTTTTCAAATTGCACAATGCCTTTTGTGGACTAAAGCAAGCTCCTAGAGCCTAATATGAAATATTTGCATGGTTACCTAGTAAGTATTGGATTTCAGAGAACTAATGACAATAGTAGCCTGTATATCAAAGAAGGACCTCAAAACAAGATACTATTAGTAGAGATATTTTTTTATGATATACTATTTACTGGATATGATTATTTATGCAAGGCATTCTTCAAAGCTATGAGTAAGGAATTTGAGATGTCTATGTTTGGTGAAATCAAATTCTTTGTTGGCTTACAAGTTTATCAGATGAATGATGGTATCCACATTACTCAGTCTAAATACATCAAAGAGATACTAAAGAAGTTTGGAATGGAAGACTCCAGACCAGTTAGAACACCTATGTCTACTAGACTTAATTTGTCTAAGGATGATGATACAAAGGAAGTAAATCATACTACCTATAGATCCATGATTGGTAAACTTCAATATGTTTTTCACACTAAACCTTATATTGCATTAGCAGTTGGTATTATAACAAGACTTTTAGCTAATCCTAGAGAGAATCATTTGATGGCTATCAAAAGGATTCTAAGATATCTTAAGGGTACTTAAGAGTATAGATTATGGTATAAGAAAGGAGGAAACTTTGATTTGAAGACTTTTTCTTATGCTGATTGGGCAAGAAGTGTTGATGACAAAAAGAGCACAAGTGGTGGAGCATCATTCCTTGGAAAGAGATTAATCTCTTAGACCGACAAGAAACATAATTGCATTTCTCAATCTACAACAGAGGTAGAATATGTTGCTACAATAGTGAATTGTTCAAATATCATATGGTTCAAACAACTGTTGTTAGGTATGAAGGAGGAAATCAATGAACCGGTTATTATCTACTGTGACAACACTAGTGCAATTAACATTTCAAAGAACTCTGTGATGCACATAAAAACTAAACATATTGCAATAAAGTGTCATTTCTTGAGAGAATTGGTTTAGGACAAGGAAGTAAGATTGGAACATGTGAATATAAAGAACAAATTGCTGACATATTCACAAAACCATTACCTAAGGATGCATTCTTGTATCTTAGAGGAAAGCTAGGGATGATTCCCCTAACGGAGGCTCACTAATGGATAGATTAGTGATGCATCAACCGAGCTATAAAATAGATTTAACATGTTGATGCAGATTGTCAGAGCTTATTTCATATGAATTAGTACAAACAGGTACATTACAACTTCATTGGATATGTATTGGATGGTGTCTTTGGCATTGGTTGTCAAAGAGGGAGATATTATTGATGTCATGCCAAAATAAATTATTAAAGGAAAGATTACTGAGGGAGAGATTGAAGATAGAGGGAGTTTTCTGAATGAGGATTAGAATGAAGCTAAGGACTTTAATAAATTTTTATCCTTGTTACTATTTCTCTATAATTCTTGGTATTGTGACAAGTTGTGTTTCCATCAATGCCAAAGAGGGAGATTGTTGGTGAAAATTATTCAATTGTGTATTGTCATTGATGTTTATACAAATATAGTGATGTTTACACAAATGTCTAATCCTATCCGAGAATAGTCAGTGTATGCCAAGATTTATCAAGCATTGAAGAAGACCAAAGTGATTTTCATTTCTAACTAAGTTCACTCAGGCATTACAGTATTGGTCGGGCATTGAAGGATTTCAGTATTAACCGAGTTATATTTTTAGTGTCAGCTGACTAATAGAAGTTTACATTTTATGGTTAATTGGTTATATGCAGCCGAAAAACTTAAGTTTTATTATTTGGAAGGTTATTCAAGCCAACTTGACAAGGATTATCATATTTATATAAGGTCAAGTTTGGATTGAATGTGTGTGAAGTAATAAGCAGAGAAGTGTGTAAGTTTTTGATATGAAGAGCGAAGGAAAAATCAGATGGTATTCTGATTAAGGATAGAACATACAGAACTGTAATAGAATATTTAGTCAGTAAGGATCAAATTTTAAGGCCAGACATAGAGATCTGAATCAGCAAAGACAGTTGCTTCAAAAAATAGGTCAATCCATTGTTACTCTCTAACAATTGTAGCAGTGATCCAAAATCTCTTAATAGAGTAGACTTAACAATCTTTTGTAAATCCTCTCACAAGGTGACATTTCTACATTGAAGTGTTTGAAGACCTCTCACAAGGCCACTCCTTACAGGGTGACTAAATCCTCTAACAGGGTCACACCTAACAGTGTGCATTGTAACCTTTAACAGGGTTGGCTCCTAACAGGGCTCACTTTAGAAGAGTGAAAAACAGTAACTAGTTGCAATTGGTGGTTTTTCTCATATTGGGTTTCCACGTTAAATCTTGGTTTTATCTGTGTACATGTTATTTTCTTTATGTTTTGTAATTAATCACTAAATAATAATCATAGTTAATATCTTAAGTTTTTCTATGTTAACCGAGTGACAGTAGAATATCTTTGTTAATCGAGCAATAGTGATAAGTTTGTTTAAGACATCTAGGGGACTTGGATTTTTTTTTTGTGGTAATTGATTCACCCCTCCCCTCTTAGTTACTCAACTCATTTCCAATAGGTAATTGTTCCATACTTTAAACTAATTTCCTTCATGGATAAGCATATGCAACAATATTGAATACCAGTTAAATTTAATCACTGACTCATTTTGTTTAATTGTACATAATGACTGATGCATTTATTCAGCCACATACTATGGGTAATCAAATGACCTATTTCTATGTAGATTTTGGATATCACGGGTGAAAATAGTCAGTTCCACTGGCATTTCATCATCTCCCCTATATCCAAACAACTGAAAAAGAGCATAATAGGTCATCCTGTAGTATTTATCAAATAATTGCGCATTGTAGGGTGGAGCCTCAGAACTTGTGAACTTGTATAGCTCACAATTAACCTTAGGCCTATGAATTGGCAACCATAACATCCTATGCATTCCTTCATAATTCTTATATTCTTGCTTGAGGTTAGCCAGGTTAATCTTCACATTGTATTTGGCATTGTCCTTTATGCCAAATATATTGCAAATTGTATCCTTATTTATAGTTATCAGAGATCTAGATTGACATTAAATTTGCCTAATTATAGTGTCATCATAGTTAGTTAAATTCCTAATCAGGTCTAGATTTATGAAAACATAAGGGAATACCAACTTTGCTAACCCAAACTTCTAGGGTTTAGAATCTAGCTGAGGGCTCTCTAATTTAGTATACAAATATCTGAAAATATTGTGTCCTCTCAATGTCATGTGGGCTTCACTAGCCTCTATCTTCTTGTCACTGAATTTTAGGAAATTTGGAGTTGTTTTTGGCCTTCATGAGGATTCACGATATTAGGCAATTAATTTGTCATAGAGGTGCGTCTATTTTTTATTTTTGGTTGTAGAACCTTTTGAGGTAGGGTTTCTAAAAGAAGATGAATCCATAAAAATATTCTTTTGCAAGAGAAACCTAGTTCTAACAATTCAACAAGAGTACAATTTCTTCTAATAATTCACACTTCTATAACAAATTTGAGAAGGCAAGGTGGTAAACCAAGGGTTAACTCACTATTTTCCAACTTGTTGGGTTAGAGTTGTGCACTGGATGCTAAAAATGGCTACTTGAACTTGCAAAATTATTTGTCTATTTTGTAATTCTTCTTGACTTTATGAAATGAAAGATAAAACACCTCCTAGGTAGGTTCTCAAGCATGACGATTGCACCGTTAAAGCTAGAATGAATAAAAACTCAAGTTTAAATCATAGTCACGGATACAAAGAAATCAATAGTACTAGGCACGATTTGAAATCCTCCCACCAAGCTCAATAAATTTCTCTCATTTCATGCTTTAATTGACACATCGATAGGGATGTTATCCTAATTAGGGATAATTTATCATTTCTAGATAGGCCATTAGATAAGGATTGATCTTTAAGATAAGCATAGATATGTATATATCAGGAGGGTTTTTTAATATTTAGGGTACATATTATCTGGTTTTTAGGTACATCAAATGCAGGAAAGGGTAACTCTTCCACCAGGAAGTGATAGTGAAACTAATGTTCCTCTATTTGTAACAGGGATGTTAGTGTTTCTATTACATCCGTGGCTCTATTTTTTGTTCTTGGGATCTTCTAAAATGTAATGAAGATAAAGTGCTTCTTGAAATAATCTAGCATCTACTTTTAAGGCATCAAAATTTCATCTTGTGTTTGATACTCACCATTTACTTGGTTAATAATGAGATGAAAATTTGCATATATGTGTAACTCTACAATATTCTATTCTATAGCCAGCTTGAGACCATTCACCAAGGCTTCATATTCTAATATATTATTAGTATATGGAAACATTAGTTTATAATCCATAGGTATCTTATAGCCATGTGGAGTAGCAAATATTACACCTATTCTTGATCCTTGTTGAGTAGATGAACCATCAAAGTACATTTTCCATTAATTTTTTGTTAAATACATATAGTTTCATCAGGAAATTCAATCATCAAAGGTGTTTCATCCTGCAATGGTGACTCAACTTGTTGATCTTCTATCACTTGTCCTTTGATTTCTTATAGGTCTACATATTCTATATCAAATTTACTGAGTATCAAGACCCATTTTTCTAATCTTCCTATCAACGTCGTCTTACTTAGAAGATACATCAACGGATCAATCTTTGCAATTAGCCTCACTGTGTGAACAAGCATGTAATGTCTCATTTTTTGTGATGTGAAGACAAGTGCTAAGAAGGATTTCTCTATCCCACTATAATTGAGCTCATATGAGACTAATTTCCTACTGATATAGTAAATGGCTCGTTCCTTCTTGAGTTCATCCTCTTCTGCTAACAAAAATCCTAGTGATGTTACCATAGTTTAAATATAGAGAATAAATGGTTTTCCATGAATAAGAGCCATTAGAATAGGTAGATTTTATAGATATTTTTTTAATTCCTTGAAATTATCTTTTCTTGGTCCTCAGGTGCTATTTTGATTTGATTATACTTGGAAAAACCATCCATAAGTGAATATATATCTCATATCCTATCGTAAGATCTATGATCATGTCAATATTAGGCAAGGGGAAATCATCCTTCGGACAATCCTTGTTCAAATCTCTAAACTCCATACAAATTCTTATTGATTTATCTACTTTATAAATAGGGACTACATTAGAAATTCATCCCACATAGGCAATTACTCTTATAAATCTAGCTTTTAAAATCTTTTCAAGTTCTACCTTTACTAGGAATGCGACATGTGGATGCATTTTTCTCAGTTTTTGTTTGACAGGTTTTATCCGAGGAGCAATAGATAAATGATGCATTATAAATTTAGGATCCAAAATTGTTCTTATTTTCCTTGAGGAATTCATTGCATTGTGCTTTCTCTTCTTCTGATAAGGATTGTGCAATATGAATTATCTGTGGAGCTTCAGTTGTTCCTAGATTGACTGGTTGGGTTGGTTCTATCAATACTGAAGATCTTTCTTCAAAATGTTCAGGGAGAATATTAAGAATATCATCTTTTGGTGCCTCTCAGAGGTTTTCACCATCAGATACGTCTTTTTTTTTTACTTTTTCAGAATTTGATACTGCCACAATGTGTTTTTCACCATCAGTTCTTTTTTTCTTTTTATTTTTCAATTTGAGACTAAGAAACTTGATATCCTCCGCTGTCATATTTATGCTCCTTGCACTATTGGAAGAGGGAGAGGGTTCACAATCATTGATATAACAAGCCAGGGTGTAGTCATTGGGAAAACTCATTATATTGGTAGGCTCAGATTCAGTCTAGTCAATAAGCTCAGGGTTTATTAATGATATGGATTCAGAAGACTCTAAGAACAAAACCGCGTTAGTTTCAAGACTATTAACCAAAAACATGAGTTTTGTTAAGTTAGCTTTTATAGCGCTTAGATCATTAAGAGTTTGATCTACATTATTAGGTTCATTTTTAGTGTCATGACAACCTAACTCTATTGATCTAACATTTGCATTCCCTTCCTCTTCTCTTTCTCTTGTTCTATTAAATCTTTCTAATATTATTTGGTAATCCTCTTTTCCTATTAAAACCCTTATTTCTTCATCAATTATACTAGGGATCACAACATAAACCAATAATGTGACAATGTTTGTAGTGTGGGTAGTGTTAGAACTTTCTCCTGTTTCCCATAAAGGTGAAAATGTATGGATCACATCTACCTCAATATCCATGGTAGCACTAAACATTTGATCCCATTCATAATCATGAGAGTCTGAGATATTTTCATCAGATCGGTTTAGAAACTCTATAATAGTTATTTGGTGAACCCTATTGGCTATTTGTGTATCAAAGTATGGCAGATCAAGGACATGGGTGATTGTGACCAATTGCCCCAAATTTGGATGTATATTCTCTTATTTTCTTATGGATGATATACCTTCAAGGATGTTTGAGATACTTTATTCTTCTCTAATACTTCATCTTTCTTCTTTTTCTAGATGTGCTTCTTCATGGTATTCCCCTCCTTGTTGAACCTCCTAATAATTATCCACTCCTTCTTCCTCTTCTGATTCTTGGACATTTGTTTGTGATAATAAGGGAATATGGTGCTCTGATTGTTCTCTTATATGAGTGGGTACATATCATTCTCCTTTATACTCCTAGTTTTCATTTCCTAGATGTAACAATCTCTCATATGTCCATGGTATGCCTACTACTTCCTCTTCTTCTTCATCATCCCCTTTATCAAATATTGGACCATCTGTTATGGCAGCATGTTTGGATTCATTAAAGCCCAATCATGTTTTGTCTTTGGTGTTCCTGAACTCCATATGAATAGGTTCAATGAGCCCTTTACCTTTATCTCCTAAAGGTCCTTTCCCTTTATATTCCATTCATTTCAAAAGATCATACCCTTTGTCATACTTGTTTGGAGATATGTCTACCTGCTTTACTTCACTTTCACCCTTTTCTTCTTTATATAGCCATGATAAGACAACTCTATCTTCATTATCTTCTTTTTGAGAGGTTGTAGCTCTGACCATGCCTATGACTTCATGAATATCTAATACCTTTGAGGCTGCAAGTGGGAATGATTTTTATGGTTTTCCATATGATTTTGGAGATAAGATGAGATTAACCAATGATGGCATAGTATACAATTTGTATTCATCCATGCTAGTTTCTTTATTTTTTAGAGATTTCCCAAAGCTTCTCATTACCATATATTTTGATGTTTCAGGTGTAAAATCTTTAGGAACTTATTTTTTGTGAGGAACCATGCTATAAGCTTTCACATTGTTGTAGGAGTAGCTTGAATCAACCCAAATAGTAACATCTACACTGTTGTTTGGGAATTTGATACATTGATGATAAGTTGATGGAATTGCTTGCATATCATGTATACATGGTCTACCCAATAGTATGTTTTAAGCTAATGGAAAATAAAGAACTTGACATATCACATCTTGTTCTATTGGGCCTATCTTGATAGGTAGCACAACTAGTCCTTTGGACGATCTTTCTTCTTTATCATATTCTTTAATGGTTATCTTCCTCTGAGGTTCGGTTGTATTTTTTGAAAACCATAGAACCATTACCAAACTAAAGGTACAAATGTTCAAACACGTGCCTCCATCTATCAATACATGCTTTACCCAATGTTTGTGAATTAGAACCTCAATATGCAAAGGTTGATTGTGTGGATGATTCAAAGATTTGTTATCTTCTTTTGAAAAAGATAGATAGTGAGGAGATGTTATATGACCCACCATAGCCTAGAATTTGTCTATGTCTATGTATTTTGGGACATTGGTTGCATGTAGGGCTTGTTCAACAACTTCCCTATGCAGTGGAGAGATCTTTAGTAACTCAAATATGGATATTTGAGCCGAAGTTATTTGCAACTAGTCTATCAAGTTGTAATTAGCAGATGGTGAGGGAATTATTTGTCTCACTATTGTTGGTTTTGGAATTGTGATAATAGGTGGTTTAGATGATATTGGTTTCTTTCATGAGGAATTGACCCCTTTGATCGTCACCTTGGCTTGATTGCACATTACTGCATTCAAATGTGCAGCTTTTTCTTTTGCAACTTTGATAGTGATCATATTGATTGATGTCTCTTTTACTTCCAACGTGTTGATCACATTATCGGTATTTGAATAGGTGTAGTTAACTTAATTTCCCTTAGATTTAGAAGCTTCCCCTTTTTCATAATTGGGAAATGGTTTGTTGAATGTCGTATGATCCTCATTCAAAGTATGTCCTTCCACCTTGATCTTATCTCCATCTGTGAGATCTTGAATGACATTTTTAAGTTTGACACAGTCATTGGTTTTATGTCCTTTTTTTTATGGAATGCACAATAGTAATTATCATTCCACCGCCTCAGTTTCACTTCTGGTTCCCATGATTTTGAATCTGATAATGTAATGATTTTATTGTCCAAGAGAGTCTTTAAAACCATCTCAAGGGGTTCTCCTAATGGACTGAATGTACACCTAGGTCTAGTCATCCAAAGTTTTTTCTTGTTCACATCATTTTTTTCTCTTGGAATTATTGTCATTGTTGTCTTAACCTCTTTTTTTTCTTGTAGGCTTCTCATAAGATTAAACACAACTTGTTTAAAATTTGCATTAGATGTATCCAAAACTCCATCATTAACATGATTTTTCTTGTTCCACAATTTAGGCTTATCCTTGTTGTTGTAATTATTGTTATTGGAGGATTTATTGTCTTTATAAAGCATGATTTATCCTTTTCTAACCATGACGTCTTCAGATCAAATGACATTTTTAATCACTTTGTCAAAACTAGGGGAATATTTTATTTGAAGAGCATAATTCATTTCTGACACCAAATTGATGAAGATTTCCATCTTTTATGATGTAGGTATTTGTCTCAAATACCATGCAAATATATTTCTCCATCATTGTAAGAAATTGATAAAAGGCTCTCCATTTCCTTATTTTTTATTACATAGATTCATCATAGTAATGGTATGTTGTATATTGTATGAGTAATGCTAAACAAACTTTTGAATAAATTCTTCAAACATTTGTAGACTTTGTGTTAGTTTAGAGAACCATTCCATGGTTGGTCCTCCTAAGCTTTTGGGAAACAGTCTCATCAAGTATGTAGGTTCATGCATGAACTCTATACTAGAGGCACAAAATTCTCTCACATAATCATGAGGATCTGTGTTTCCCGTGTATTTATCATACTTAGGTTTTTTCATGTTAGGTGGAAAAGGAACCATGTGTAAGTTTTTGTCGAATGGGAATGAACAGATGTGTTCCAACGAGTACTTCTTTGTCGGTTTAAATCCTTCTCTCTTTTAAGCTCTTTGATTTATGTTCACTTTTGGTATATTTTCTTAGAGAGAATAAAAATAGTTTGTACTTCTTCAACTTTTAATCCCTTAACATCGTAATCTTTAGGGATCTTAATTCCAATAGAAGATAAGTTAAGGAAGTACTTCTTTTTATCCTCATTGGTGATATTTTCCAATGTTCTTTGAAACTTATTTATTTGCTTAAGTTTGTTATAATCTTGATTAGTTATTTCTTCTTCACTATTATATTCAAACAAGGGAAGATCATGATTTTTTTCTTCTTGATTATCTTCGTCATTGTATTCGTCAAAGGAAAAACTTCATCTATGAGGCCCAGCCATTGTGTGGGGTTCCGGTTGTCCCGTGTTAAGAGGTGTTGAGGGTGAGTCTTGATTGAAAATAGGGGTTTTCCTTGTTGTACCTATTAGAATAGTCCCAAAGGATAACTGAGAGGGGGGGGGGTGAATCAGTTATTAGCTAATTTAATTCTTTTCTTTTATTAACTCAAGAATACAATAAAGTAAATGCACATTCAGATAACACAATAGACAAAACCACAATTTGGTTACGGGAAAACCAAATGGTAAAAACTCCAGTGGGAATTAATACCATAAATGAATTATACTTGTTTATAATAATCCTTGTTAGAAGATCTTGCAACCCTATTAGGAGTTTTTCTTTACAATGCAATAAGTATAGTGACCTGGTTAAGGGTCTGACCCTGTTAGGAGTCTTTTACAAATAATTTGGTTAAGGGTGAGGACTCACTATCCAAAAGCTCACTACTTTAATGGTGAAGGCTACAACCTTCTATAGAATAGATATGCACTATATCTAATGATGAACTGTAGAGTAGACCTATTGTCTTGATCACTTGCAGTGTATTGTAATCTTTCACTTCTTCTTCACATAGATCCTTAATGAATGAAACTCAACTGATATTCTGCCCTGCACTTTTCCTATATCTTTTCTTATCATTCACACATAGCATTCCACAAATGACTTTCTATAAGTATCTTCCTCAAATTATAAGATCAAGGGACATATTAGAAAACTCTTCATAACATCCTTGTCGGATTTACTAATCACGCAAGAATAATTACAACTGCGCAATATAAATTGAATAGACACGACGCTTCACTAAGTTGGCCTCACCAAATTAAATCTAACTTTGCAATCTGTTGAAACACATTAGGTGCCTTTAGATAATTGTCTTCAACTCATAACTAAACTTGAATATACACACAAATATTCTGAGGATAGGCGCAACTCAAGAACCAATGCAATATGTCACCTCTATATAGACAAACTCTAGAAACTGTAACTGCTACTAACAGAATTACACAACACAACTGAAACTTCATATCTGATTCTGTGTGTATGAACAAAACATCAACAACGTGTCTACAAAATGAATATAACTACATAAGGCCTGATACCATCATTCTGATAAGTACATACAAAACACTATTGTATATTATATGTTGTCATCAATGAAAAACATACAATCAACTAGCTACCAGAAGTAAATCTCCAACAATCTTCCCCTTTAACATTGATGGCAACATATGATATTAGAAACATCTTCAACACATGGTGTCTTCTTTCTTTTTACAATCTTTTCAATATCCTCATCAAAGATTCCTCTATACTACTACAGGTCCTTTGTCTGTGTTTATACTCCCCCAGAGTATATGCTCCCCCTTACTATATACTCCCCCTTTGACATCAATGGCAAAGGGCACTATAAACAATTAAGCACAGGTACTACTCTAGAAGTAGAGTAGTCAACCATTCATCAATCACTTAATGACTGATGTTCTTGCTAATTTATCTAAGCAGACTCAGGAAAGGGAATTAATCCCAACTTCTCCCTGAGATACTCAAAAGTATCTTTTGATAAAGGCTTTGTGAAAATATCTACCAATTGTTCTTTGGTGCTCACATAGTCCAATTTTACTTCATTATCTGCAACTTTTTCTCTAAGAAAATGGTATTTAATCTCAATATGATTTTTCTTTGCATGCATCATAGGGTTCTTGGACATGTTGATAGTACTGGTGTTATCACAATGAATAAAAATGGGATAGTCAACCTGTACACTAAAATCTTTAACCATCTGCTTGATCCAAACCATTGTTGAACAATTCAATGCTGCTGATACATATTCAGCTTTTACTGTTGACTGAGAGATACAAGTCTACTTCTTGCTTGTTGGAATTATATTGAGATGATGTACTGAGAGGGGAGGGGTGAATTAGTACCTCTAAAAAATTTCTTGGTTAGCCCATTAACCCTTAATCATCAGTTTGTAAATCATCTTAATTAACTGTTCATCTTTCTTTATGCATGCAATCATATCATAAATTATTTAGTATGTAACCATAATAGAAACATTCATGAAAATAGATAACACATAACACAAGATATGATATCACAAAAAACTCTTATTAGGAAGTAAAAACTACGGTGGGGATTGTTACCCACAAGACTTCACTATCTATAGATAAGAAGGGGCTGGTTAAGGCTTACAATTGGTCACTTCTGATGACCTACCCTGTTAGGAGTATTACAGCAGAGACCTATTAAGATCTACTTCATTTGAAGCTTTAGCAACACTGTTAAGTGTGCACTCTATTAAGAGATTTGTAAAGAACGGTTAAGTCCACCTTCTACAAAAGGATATTAGATGTGATGCACTTGTTAGAATGCAACTACATAAGTATTTGATCTGATGATGAATGTAATCTTTAATTACTGATAATAGATCCTATAAAGCTTCATACATATTAGTAATCATCCTTCCATGATTGAATAATACCTGTAGACACCCTAAAATGGACAGGCTTATGACTTTACATTAAAAACACTAATTTTCATCTATTAATTAATGGTTTCTTAATCATTAATTAATCATCTATTTTCTTCTAAATTCATTTCGCAAATCATCTAATCCAATCCCCAAAATTAATTAAATAATTAATCTTATTTAATTAATTAAGCTTTAATTGATTAAATTACCATTATTTAATTAATTAAACTCAATTTTCCTATAGTTTAAATCCAAATATTTAAACTTACTAATTTATTCTTCCAATTAAATTAATTTCAATTAAATTAATTTAATTTCATCAAATAAAGCAATTCTTAATTAAAAAGAATTCAATTATC
>MU227821.1:752429-785606 GCA_018584345.1 Thuja plicata
GTAGAGAGAGACAATAGAAGCTTCAAGCTTCGAAGGGTTTGCATTCGTTTGTCTTCCTTTTCGTTGTTTGTACATTTTATTGCTTAAGTTTCCATCATTCGTTTAGTAGTTATTGCGTAATAGATTTACATGCACTTGTGAACCTTGGCTACTAACCCCTGCCCTTGGAAAGCTGTGGGAAACCGGAGAGAGAGGTGTACAATACCTTTATCTGCTTATCGGTAGCCTCTGTGTGTTCTTGATAACTGATGTATTCTATTTCTGACCTTTGCATGAATTTCGCCTTCTGCTCCTTAGATGCTCTTGGCAGATATCAATAACAATGAATTCATGTGCTCACAATTGAGTTTGAACATCTATTTATACTAATTTAGGCTCAATTCTTGATTCATGCATCGCAAGTTAACTCTAGATCCAAGGTTTACAACTTGAACTTGATCTTTAGTTAGATATGTTTTAGATCTATTAGGATGCATTAAAACATTTACATAAATCTAGCTTGACCCTCAAGTTATGATTTAAAACAAATAAAAACTCTATAAATAGAATTACATTTCTTTATCCGTCGTGCAAAAATCAGATCCAAAATTTGCGGGTTCTTTGACTGACTGTCGGTTCTGATGGTCGGTTTTGTTGGTCATCAGTGTTCCTTTCTTGAACTTGTTGTCGGGTATGCCTTTTCTGTTCCTATCGGGTTAGTTCTAAAAACTGTGTCGTCGGTGATGCTTGTGGTCACCGGTGATGTTTGTTGATTCCATACTTAGCATTTTTCTTGTGACCTTTGTATTCTATCAGGTATGCTTGCTGTTTGCCGGTAATGCTTGTAATATGCCGGTGATCTCTGTCAATGTTTTTCACTAAGTGTACTAATGGAAAAATCTTTAACCATCTGCTTGATCCAAACCATTATTGAACAATTCAATGCTGCTGCAACATATTCAGCTTCTGCTGTCGACTGAGAGATACAATTCTGCTTCTTTCTTACCCAAGAAACCAACCTATCTCCAAGAAATGTTGCTCCCCAGAAGTACTCTTCCTATCATCAAGACAACCTGCCCAATCTGCATCTGTATACACATGAAGCTGTACATTCTCTAATTTAGGATACCATAAACCATAGTCTATAGTTCCCTTTAGATATCTGAATATTCTCTTTATTTCCATTAGGTGATTCTATTTTGGTTCAGCTGCAAATCTACCAACAATGCCAACTACATTAGATATGTCTAGTCTAGATTGAGTAAGATACATAAGTTTTCCAATCATAGACTTATACAATGCCTTGTCAACTACTGTGGAATCATCTTCTTTAGAAAGATTGCTTCCTGTTATCATAGGAGTGCATACTGGCTTACATTCTTCCATCTTGAAAGTCTTTAGTATTTCCTTTACATATATAGATTAATTTATAAATATTCCTTTATTTGTCTGCTTTACATTCAATCCCAAAAAGTATTTTATAGGACCAATCATGCTCATTTCAAATTCATTCTGCATTTCTTTTGCAAATTCTACACTAAGCTTGTCATTACCTCCAAAGATAATGTCATCAACAAATATGGCAACAAGTAATAGTCCATTAGGTGTGTCTCTTATGAATAGGTTACAATTTGCTGCTCCTTTCTTAAATCCAATCCTAGTAAGATAACCATCTAGTCTCACATACCAAGCTCTTGGAGCTTGTTTAAGTCCATAGAGTGCTTTCTTCAATCTACATACCATGTCTGGCTTATCTAATAGATTAAATCCTTCAGGCTGTTCTATGTAGACTTCTTCCTTCAAGTCACCATTTAGAAAGGCAGATTTGACATCCATTTGATATACTTTGAAGTCTTTGAATGTTGCATAGGCCAATAATAATTTGATGGCTTGTAATCTTCTCACAGGGGAAAATGTGTCAGTGTAATCTATCCCTTCCCTCTACGCATATCCTTTACACACTAGTCTTGCTTTGTTTCTGACCATTGTACCATCTTCATTCATCTTATTCCTGAATACCCACTTTGTTCCAATCACATTTTCGTCACTAGGTCTAGGGACCAATTCCCATGTATCATTTTTTATTATTTGATCTAATTCTTCTTCCATTTCTTTCTGCCAGTCAGAATCTTTGCAAGCATCTTCAACATTTAAAGGTTCAATCTGTGAAAGTAAACATACCTCTTCATCCACTATTACCCTTTTTTCTTTTGATCTAGTCAAAACACTACTGCTCTGGTCTCCAATGATATCATCTTTTGAATGATACCTAGATGTGAACTTTGAAACTTTGGTGTAACATCCTGATCTATAATCTATGATACTTCTTTTCTTGATTCAGGTTCATTACATGAAACATCAATGCAATCAAACATTTCTTCAATAGCAGTGTCTTTACTGCTAGGCCTAGGTTCATCCTCAATCATAGGTGCATATTCATTGTACCTTTCTTGAACCATGAATTTATCATCAATTTTTACACGAGTACTTTCAATTATCTTCTTTAATCTCAAATTAAAACATCTGTATGCTTTGCTTTTAGTAGAGTAACCAAGGAAAATACCTTCATCACTTCTAGCATCAAAATTACCAACACCATCATCTCTTCAGATGTAGCACTTGATGCCAAATATTCTGAAGTATTTTACTGTAGGTACATTACCAAACCAAATTTCATAAGGTGTCTTATCCATGCCTGGCCTTAGTTGTGTTCTGTTGATAGTATAGACTGTTGTATTGACTACATCTCTCCAATAGGTGTGTGCAACTTTCCCTTCAATCATCATAGTGCGCGATGTATCAAGTATGATCATGTTCCTTCTTTCTACTATCCCATTCTACTATGGGGTTCTAGGTGCACTCAACTGTCTTTTAATTCCATGTTCTTCACAGTAGTCATAAAACTGATCAGAGGTGAATTCTCCTCCTCTATCTGATCTTAGACAATTTAGTTTTAATCTAGATTCATTCTCAACTTTGGCTTTGAATATTTTGAACTTCTCAAAGGCTTCAGACTTCTCCTTTAAGAATGCAACCCACATCATCCTTGAAAAATTGTCAAAAAACAAAATGAAATACCTTTCTCCGTAATATGATCTAGTTTGAGTAGGACCACATAAATCTGTATGCACTAGGTCTAACTTGTTTTCAGCTGAGTTCAGCTTGCTTCAGAAAGAGATCCTTACATGCTTTCCCATAATACATTCCCTACACATTGTGTCAATTGGTCTTGCAAAACTTGGAAGGTCTCTAACAGCCTTGACATTTCTTATCTTTACTATATTATCAAAATTAATATGACAGAGTCTCTTGTGCCATAACCAACTGTCATCCACTTTTGCAACAAAACAACTTACATCTGAATTGATCTGAAAAACATTACCTTTTGTTTTGGATCTTGATGCAATCATGTCTCCTTCTTTGTTGCTAATAATTCATTTTTTGTCTTTGAATTCCAAATGATAACCTTTGTCGAGTAGTTGTCCAACACTTAGTAAATTGTGATGTAATCCATCAACATACAAAACATCATTTGTCTTGTTCTTTCCATCTAGGGTGATGGATCCTCTACCTATGATAGGTTTAGGTGTGTTATCTCCAAATCTAACCATACCACCTTTGTACTTTTCTAGATGAATAAATCTATCTTTATCACCTGTCATGTGATGAGAGCATCTGCTGTCAATGATCCAATCAGTTCTTATGTCTTCTTTGGAAATTAGGGCTAACTCCTGTGTTTCCTTTTCATCTTCAATGTCCATATGCTCAAGCAATTTTTCCATGTCTTTAAGGGAAATGAATCAAATTTCATCTTCTCCTGAATCTTCATTAGTTACACCTTCTTCAACATGATAGCATTCCTTCCTGTATTTAGGTTTATAATCAGATCTGAATTTCTTTACTCTTGTGGGACACTTGGATGCAAAATGACAGATCTTGTTGCATGAAAAACATTTGAATGAAAGCTGTCCTTCATATTTCCCTTTGCCTTTCTTTTCTCTTTAAGAAATCATGGCTATGATTTCTTCTATTTCTTCATCAACTTCTTCTTTCTCATTATTGCTAGAGATGTGATATTTCTTACCATGGACTGAAGTTTTAAAGGTTGTTTCACTTTTAGGTTCAGTCTTCAATCTTGATATCTCAGATGTAGAGATTTTACTGATCAAAGTCTCTCTCTTGAATTCTTGTGAAAATTGCATGGGTTCCTCTAGAATACTGATCTTGTTCTCATAGTCTGATGTTAAAGTAGTCAACAGCTTGTCCATTAAATCTTCTTCTGATATTTCTCCACCATTGTTTCTGATTCCAGAAACTACTTCATTTATCCTCTGATTGTAGGCTCTAATTTTCTCTTCAGGTAACATCTCAAGACTATTATATTTCTTTTTCCATGTCTTCATGTGCACATTCTTTGCTTGAACATCTCCTTCAAACATGTCTTCTAAATACTTCCATATTGAGTATGCCTTGTCTAGTTTCTTGATCTCAGAAAACTCACTGTCAGATAGTGCACTTATAAGGGCTTCTTTGGCAACTGCATTAGCTATGAATGTATCCTTTTGTTTACTAGTAGCATCATCTCTTGATAGGTCTTTTAGAGAGGGAATAAAAATTTCTTTGTGGCTATCTCAAAGATGTCAAAAACAACACACTGTAGATGTGTTATTATTTTGTTCTTCCAATCCAGATAATTTTCTCCATCAAACTTAGGACTCTTTTTTCTGAAGTATGCCACCTGATCTACCTTAAGCTGTTAGGCTTCTTCTTCAATACACTTGGCTCTGACACAAATTTTTAGAATAGTCCCAAAGGATAACTGAGAAGGGGGTGAATCAGTTATCAGCTAATTTAATTCTTTTCTTTTATTAACTCAAGAATACAATAAAGTAAATGCACATTCAGATAACACAATAGACAACACCACAATTTGGTTACGGGGAAACCAAATGGTAAAAGCCCCAGTGGGAATTAACGCCATAAATGAACTATAATTGTTTATAATAATCCTTGTTAGAAGATCTTGCAACCCTGTTAAGAGTTGTTCTTTACAATGCAATAAGTATACCTGGTTAAGGGTCTGACCCTGTTAGGAGTCTTTTACAAATAACTCGGTTAAGGGTGAGGACTCACTGTCCAAAATCTCACTACTTTAATGGTGAAGGCTACAACCTTCTATAGAATAGATATGCACTATATCTGATGATGAACTGTAGAGTAGATCTACTGTCTTGATCAGTTCCAGTGTATTGTAATCTTTCACTTCTTCTTCACATAGATCCTTGATGAATGAAATGCAACTGATATTCTGCTCTGCACTTTTCCTATATCTTTTCTTATCATTCACACTTAGAATTCCACAAATGACTTTCTATAAGTATCTTCCTTAAAGTATAAGATCAAGGGACCTATTAGACAACTCTTCGTAACATCCTTGTCAGCTTTACTAATCACGCAAGCATAATTACAACTGCACAATATAAACTGAATAGACGTGACACTTCACTAAGTTGGCCTCACCAAATTAACTCTAACTTTGCAATATTGTTGAAACACATTAGGAACCTTTAGATAACTTTCTTCAACTCATAATTAAACTTGAATATACACACACATATCCCAAAGATAGGTGCAACTCAAGAACCAATGTAATACGTCAACTCTGTACAGACAAACTCCAAAAACTATAACTACCACTAACAAAATTACACATCACAACTGAAAATTCATATCTGAGTCTGTGTGTATGAAATAAACATCAACAAAATGTCTACAACATGAATATAACTGTGCAAGGCTTGATACCATCATTCTGATAAGTACATATAGAACACTGTTGTATATTATATGTTGTCATCAATGACAAACATACAATCAACTAGCTGCCAGAAGTAAATCTCAAACAATACCTCCATGATGGAATTGAATCAGTCTAGGAGGTCTATCTGAATAATCAAGAGGATGTTTATTGTGTCTTATGTTAACCATGAAAGTGTAAGAGAAGTATCGTCAAAGTGTTCCAATGTGCAAAAAGGGTTCGAAACTGTAAGATATAAAATATTACATTTAAAAATGAGATTATGTTATCTTAAATTTAAATAATGTTTGTATATGAAATAGAATGTATTTGAAATGTACGGAGTAAATAATATGCTCTCCTTTTATCCTTAGAAACACAAATGAAGGATCCAAACTGATTAACCCAAAAGGAAGGACCAATGCATAAATGAATCAATCATTTGGAAATAAGAGCAAAGAGGAAGATCTTAAATACCTGTTTATTTATTTGAATGTGTGATAGATTTAGAAAGATTATAAATTTAATTGAAATGGATAGGAGAAAAGTACTAACCTTGAAATGTTTCAGATCTAAAGAATGTTGTTTTCGGGGGTCTATACTTAGTTTCTGGAAAATCTGAATCTGGAACTGAAACGCAGAGACGAACAAAACCCATAAATCTTTTCCATTCTAACACAGTTCTGATTTTTACCCTCAAGTCAATGTCACCATTGACCTAGAATTCTTGATTTTGACCTAGGGCAGAATCGACCTAAAAAGTCTCTGACAGGAAATCTATTTTTGGATTCTGAAAGTTTGCCGAAAATGGTATCTGAATCTGCACTTCGATCTTCTGTTCTGAACTTGTATCTGAGAGAAAAATGAATTGTTTGTTGGGGGGTAGGGGTTTGCCTTGGTCAAACCCTAGTTTTGGAATTAACCTCAAAATATAATTGAAATTGCATAAGTAAAAAAAAGGTAAATGAACAAATTCACCTTGCTTGTATAAGCCCTTGTGGCGGATTTGAATCCGTAGATCCACAAGTATGCATGTACCAAATGGATGTAGAATTTAGAATGTATAATGTATAATGTATAATGTAGGATGTAGAATGTCTCCAATAAATTTATTTTAGATCTTCAATACTAATCTTGAATGGATCTTGGAATAGGAGGATGCTTGGAGGAATGTGTATATAGAAATCTTCAACAAGAGAGCTCCATGGAGCTTGAATCCTTCAATGGCCACCAATGGATCTCCTTAATGAAATGAGTACTTGAGAAGTGATTGAATGCTTGAATTATTTAGGATAGATGATTGCTTCAATGGATACTTGGCTTGCTTCAAATCTTTCTCCTTAGCTTTCACTTAGTTGATGATTATCAAGTCTTAGATTGTTAAAGAAAATGAGAGGAGAAAGCTTCCTTTTATATGAAACTAGGGAACAATATTCTAGAGAGGCCTACATAGGAGAATTAAATTCCAATTAGACCCATACCCCTAGAAGAGGACCTCTATTAAATATACTTTAAGATTTGTTTTTTCGAAGACCGAAACAACCGACCTGGAAGCGAGAATTAACTTTTTCCAAAGCCCGACATCTGGAAACCCTTAAATTCTGGAATTTGAACCCAAGGCCTGAAAAAGGTCAATTGTGACCTACATCAAGCTTGAGGTCAACCTTGACCCAAAAAGGTCAACCTTGACCCTGAGATCAAAGTCCCAGTTTTCAGTCTGGAGTGTCAAAAATAGGGTGGAAAAAGTAGAAATTGGGTAGAACATGGGGAAAAAGTGAGATCCAAGTCAGTGACCCATTCAAGTCACTTGACATGACCCCAAACCACTTACTCAGAAGGCTAAAATAGTCTACAATGGAAGTGATTCCATTTTCTGACTATACATTTAGCCCCTACTTTAGCAAGAGTATGGACTCGACGCAAACTCTTGGTAAAGGAGATCATGAAGAAAAAATAATCTTATTGAAATCAAAAGGGACAAAGGAATCCTCAAGGCCCCAGGGATTTAAGTCTTTATCAAACCTAAAATCATGATAAGAGAGACATCACCAGTTAAGGAGAAAAAGAGAGAGGGTGTGATTACCTTGCCCAATGAGAACTTATGTCCCATTGTGAACCACACAAGAAAATTGTACAACTAGAAAGATGGAGTTGAACCGCCTAGTGAATGTGGCTACTCACTAGTCAACCCATCAGGGAGATCCATTCTTAAGGACACCTTCTGACCTTAAGGGATCAAAACATTGTAAATTGAAACTGGAGGGATCAAGAGATCTATGTAAATTTAAACTAGAGGGATCAAGAGATCCTATAAAGTAAAATATACATGCTTTAAGGAGTATTCTTTAATCCATAGAGGGAAAAAGTTTTAAGTTTTTGAAAATATTTTGAAAGTGTGTGTGTGCAAAAAGTGAGTAGAGTATATGCCCCCATGTTAAAGTCAATGCTAACACTTTAACAGGAGCAATGGCTTTAACATAAACATAAACAACTCTACTGATTACGTTTCCACTACAAGATGCCCCCAAATGAAGACAAATCAAAGGAAATACCATATAAACATACAAAGAACATAGAAGGGATCTACCTAGTGTGGGGTCAGTACGATCATAAGATAACATGTATATATAGATATGATATTATTACAAATGAATTGACATCATTCCCCAAAGAAAGTAGAACTACAATCACAATGGAGGAAAGAAAACTCAAGAATTACGAAGATGAGTCTTTTGGACCATAACATGGAGACCAAAAAGAATTAGTGCGACCATGTCACAAATCCAAGCAGACTACACAAGGAAAACATTTATGAATAATAACACAAGTACAATATTACATAAAAACTACATATAGAAGAGTAAAGATACATATAGAGGAATTATGCAACAGGTTTGATTCCTTTATCACCTTACACCAACAAAGTAACAAGGGTCGTATAAAAGATTCTATCAAAAATTTAGCAAACACATTATGGGAGAAGCACAATACAACATGCAAACACAAAAAGGGATACCATGAGGGACAAGCCAATCGAGCACATCACCTATTCTCCTCGGCTCAATTTATATCATTTAAGGAAGGTGGAAAACTCACAAGAGGGACTATATCCAATAGAAAAGGAATAACGGCCAGTTCCAAACAAGGATCCTCTTGAGAATCGCGTTGCTTGATACTAGGTGTAATTATCAATTGATTTGAAAGCATATGAGGTAAATCAGTATCAAGATCAATGGTATCATATTCATCACTAAGATCAATAGGATAATCAAGAGTATCCTCCTCATCAAGATTAATTAAAATGGGATCTAAGATGCGAATAGGATCATCATACTCATTCATCTTAACATCATTATGAATATTAACTTATTCCAACACTTCATGCATAGGTTGGTCAAAAGAAGATAAAGAATTTTGAAGAACAGAAGCACGGTCGCTAGCATTAGCTCTACGCTTCTTACAAAGTTCATTAGAAAATTTTTTACATTATTTTTTGTTTGACATATGTGGAGAACTAGGAGGAATAACAACTGGTTCCTTCACAGGTTCTGTAGGAGGATTGGTAGGATTCACAGTAGGCTAAGAAGCGGCACTGGGAAGAAGAGTAATATAAATAGAAGTAATGGATAAATGAGGTATCGAAGGAGTGCGCAAAAGACCACGGTTAAGATCTATATGAGGCATTCTTAACTTGACAATCTTGCGATGTTTATAGGCTTGATATGAACGAAAAAGGTTTTCAGGGAGAGGATGCCATGAATTAGGTAATGAAGGCCAAAATAAATCAAGAGTAACACAATCTCTAAGCCTAGAAGGTTGATACAAACTATTATTAATCAATTTTACTTCTCCATTATGAATGAAAATAAGACATTTATGAATAGGAGAAGAAATAACATGCATAGAAGTTATCCAAGGCAAACCAAATTTGACTTGAAATTGATCAAAAGTAGGTAATAATGAAGGTAGTATCTACAACTTTGCCACAAAGTTCAACATGCAAGTTAATAGAACCAAGTGCAGGGTAGAGAACCATTAAAAGTTTGGATCCATGCATCTGATGGATCATAACAGTCACGTTGTAGGTTTTTCATAAAAAGGTTTTCCTCAGTAATGACATTTATTAAAGATGTGGGATCAACAAGACAACCACGTGTAGGTATCTTATCAATCCTAGCATAAATATAAAGGGGACCATTAGGAGCCTTAATAGTCGCAGAATCATCAAAAGTATTGAAAGTTCTCAAGGTCGTTTATCCTTAGTTTGTATCTAAGGTATAGGTGGAACTTGAAGTTGAAGTGGAGGCAAAGGATCTTGAACACTAGGTTGAGAGGAAACAACACACTTCACATGATTAACAATGTGATTAAGATCATCCATCTTCGAATCATAAACAATATTCATAGAAGATGGTTGAGCGATGGTATTAGTATCATGTGTAGGTAAAGGATTCGTATAGATTTGAAGGTTTTGATTAGGAGAAGAGAAATATTTTTTCCCATTACCATCTAAATTATTAACAGATAAAGCATTAGAATTGATTAAGTCTTGAACCTTATGCATTAGAGAATACCATTTTCAGTATCATGGCCATTCTAGCGATGGTATTGGAAAAAATCTTTAGAATCAAAGTATTTTGAATCTATTGTAGTAGGAAGGAGAGGTCGAATAGGAGGAAAGGTAATAATATTATCACTTAACAACCTACTCATAATAGAATGTAAACATTCAGAGAGAGGAGTAAACGTATGATTCATATAGAAAGCAATGGATGCAGAAGTGGCATTGTGAGATGCAACAAGAACTTGATCAGCAACTTCTTTTGTCTGTTTATTAATATTGATATAGTTTTTAGATTTCTAAAACTTATTAGGACTAGAAGCAGTGTCACTCTTATCAACTGGAACAGGAGCCATTGGAGTGTTTCTCTCAAATTGACTCACTTGTAATTGATAATGATGAAGTGCTGCACAAAGTTGTTGAAAAGAGGTAAATTCAGTAAGCAAAATATTATCTCTAATATCCTTTTGTAAATTTGAAATAAACATATGATGAATATCAATATCAAGAAAATGATAAGAAATCTAAGCATACAAATGCTTAAATCTACCAATAAAATCAGTCAATGTTTCCTTAATGTGTTTTTTACCAAGCATTAAATCAATTAAGGAAACTTGTGGACCAATGTTATTTTGAAATTGTTGGATAAATGTATTAGCATGTTTAGGAAAAGAATCAATAGAATAAGGAGGTAAAGAAAAATACCATTGCAAAGCTTTATCATGAAAATTTCTAGAAAATAGTTTAGCCAAAATCCTATGGTCATGAGCGTAATCACTACAAAGGATTTGAAATGTTTTAACATGAGTAATAGGATCACCTTTACCGATGTAATTCTCAAGATGAGGCATATTATCTTGATGAGGGACAGTGGCATGGATTATGTCTAAGGATAAAGGACTATCAATGTCACATGTAGGAATGCTAAACTTGGATTGAGTTAAGGATGCAAGTTGTTGTTGCAAAGATGATACAGTTTGAGCCAAACTAATAATTGTGGAATTATTAGAAGACATAGGTGGCATAGAAATATTGGGAACCTTAGGAAAAGTGTAGGAAGTAGTAGGAAAGGAAGACACAACTGGTGCAACACTTGGAACCATAGTTGGAAGGGGATTTGAATAAGTAAAAGGTGCACTATGATATGAAGGTTGTGAGGTAGGTAGAGATACCAGTGAAACACTTAGAGGAATAGAAAAAATTGGGAGAGATGTGGTCATCAAAGGAGGAGTATAATTAGGAATGATAGGTAAAGGAATATAAGAATGTCCCTCACTAGTGACAGGAGGAGTGAATCCTAGATCTTGAGCCTCTTGTGCTAAAGGTTTAACATTCAAATGCACAATATGAGTGATACCACGCAAGAGATTAATACCTTGATCACTATCATGGAGGAATTTATTAAGAGCCTCTATAGCTTGGATATAATCTTGATTATGATTTTGTTGAATAAGACAATTTCCCATTTTATCAAGTTCGTTTGAAATTTTTTGCACTTGTTCAGGAGGAACTCTTAAAGCATCATCCTCATCATGAGATGAGTGAGAAGAGTTATTCTCCATAGAAGGATTGAAATCATGAGTGATCAAATTGTCATCTAGGATCCTAAGGAAAGGAGAGGAAGACTTGGGATCAAAGGAACCCATAAGTCTATGGATTCTTCTAACCGGGATACTATAAGTAGGATTAGAAGTTGTAAAGCTCATACACCAATGCAATGTAAATGAACTAATTTAGGAAACACAAGATTTTGATTTTTAATTTTTGAAATGTAAATGAAAGAAAATAAAATAAAGATAATCTAATATGCATGCAAGATCTAACATAAAAGATTTAAATCTAACACCAAAAAGAAAGAGTTGTCTATTGCGGGTTCACCAAAATGTAAGATATAAAATATTGCATTTAAAAATGAGATTATGTTATCTTACATTTAAATAATGTTTGTATATGAAATAGAATGTATTTGAAATGTAGGGATTAAATAAGATGCTCTCCTTTTATCCATAGATACACAAATGAAGGATCCAAATTGATTAACCCAAAAGGAAGGATCAATGCATAAATGAATCAATCATTTGGAAATAAGAGCAAAGAGGAAGATCTTAAATACCTATTTATTTATTTGAATGTGTGATAGATTTAGAAAGATTATTAACTTTAATTGAAATGGATAGGAGAAAATTACTAACCTTGAAATGTTTCCGATCTAAAGAATGCTATTTTAGGGGTATGTACTTAGTTTCTGAAAAATCTGAGATCGGATCTGGAACAGAAACGCAGAGACAAAAAAAACCCAGAAATATTTTTTCATTCTAAAATAGTTCCAATTTTAACCCTCAAGTCAATGTCACCATTGACCCAAAATTTTTGATTCCAACCTAGGGAAGAATTGACCTAAAAAGTCTCTGACAGGAAATCTATTTTTGGATCCCAAAAGTTTTTTGAAAAGGGTATCTAAATCTGCACTCTGATCTGCTATTTTGAACCTATACCTACAAGGAAAATGGATTGTTTGTTGAGGGGGAGGGGTTTTCCTTAGTCAAATCCTAATTTTTGAATTAACCTCAAAGTATAATTGAAACTGCATAAGTAAAAAAAATTAAATGAACAAATTCACCTTGCTTGTAGAAGCCTTATGGCGGATTTGAATCCATGGATCCACAAGTATGCATGTACCAAATGGATGTAGAATGTAGAATGTAGAATGTAGAATGTAGGATGTAGGATGTCTCCAATCAATTTCTTGTAGCTCTTCAATACTAATCTTTAATGGATCTTGTAATAGGAGGAGGCTTGGAGGAATGTTGATGGAGAAATCTTCAACAAGAGAGCTCCATGGAGCTTGAATCCTTCAATGGCCACCAATGGATCTCCTTGATGAAATGAGTGCTTGAGAAGTGCTTGAATTCTTGATGATAGATGATTGCTTCAATGGCTAATTGGCTTGCTTCTAATCTCACTCCTTAGCTTTCACTTAGTTGATGGTTATCAAGTCTTAGATTGTTAGAGAAAATGAGAGGAGAAAGCTTCCTTTTATATGAAACTAGGGCACAATATTCTAGAGAGGCCTACATAGGAGAATTAAGTTCCAATTATATTGATACCCCTAGAAGAGGACCTATATTAAATATAATCTAAGATTTGTTGTTTCGAAGACCGAAACAGCCGACCCGAAAGTGGGAATTAACTTTTTCCAAAGCCTGACATCTGAAAACCCTAAATTTCTAGAATTTGAACCCTAGGCCTGGAAAAGGTCAATTGTGACCTAGGTCAAGGTTGAGGTTGACCTTGACCCAAAAATTTTGACCTTGACCCTGAGGTCAAACTCCCAATTTTTTAGTCTGGAGTGTCATAAATAGGCTGGAAAAGGTGGAAATGGTGCAGAACAGGGGGAAAAATCTAGATCCAAGTCAAGGAACCATTCATGATGCTTGACATGACCCCAAACCACTTACTTGGAAGGATAAACTAGTCTACAATGGAAGTGCTTCCATTTTCCAACTATACAAAAACCGTCCAAGTGCGCTTGTCCAAAGAAAGGTGAATGAGAGTTTGATAAGACCAAGTGATAAGCTGCAGTGTCATAGTGTTAGAATGCCATGTTAGTGAGCTGGGAACCAAAGAGATTCAAAAGTGAAATGATAACATGATTTGAGAACTATTGTTCAAAGACCTAGAAAGCATATGAGGTACATTTTGCAACTTAACTGGTGAAACTTCCAGATTGACTGAGAATGACCACTGAACCTAACTAAGAGACAAAAAGAATATCCAAAATAGAAAAGATCCAAATTCTAACATGTTTCAAGAAACTCTCTATCCCCGATGCAATCCTAAAATTATCAAATGTGAATCTTCCCTAGGTTCAACTTCTTGGATGCAATCCTAAATTAAGCTCACTTCTCAGATGCGACCCTAAATTATAGGATGCGATCCTAGATTGAATAAATGCAACTGTGTTCACAAGATGCAAACCTAAATACCAAATGAAACCTTCTAAAATATTTTTCTATGTTTTCCACTTGGTTGAAATGACAAAAATTATTTGATACCAGGATTTGTCTGCTAAATTTCTATGAGTTTGAAGGTTTGTAACTGTCTGCAACTGTCTAAGAGGTGATAGATTTGGGATGATTATATTTTTCTTGAAATTCACACACACCAAGAAAGTTTTGTTAGGCTTCAAGCACACCTATCCCTATGAAAATGGCTTAGCATGAAAATATTTGTTCATAGACTTGGGTACATGTTAGAGATTTTTCTTGCAAGATCAAAACAGACAAATAACTTAATTAACTCTATAACTCCCAACTCCTGATTCTTGCAAGACAAAGTCTAATTGATGAGGATTAATTCCTTCTTCTTCTTTAAGCTCCACATCACTCAGGTGGGTATTTCCTAATTTGCACACGTATGAATCTTTTATAACAACTACAGGCTTGCAGATATATAACTATGGAATAGTTTTTCAAACCTTTAGGTAACAAATACCTTAATGTCTTATCAAATCTTATGCAATATTCTACTTTCAAATAGTAATTCTGAAAAATAAAGCAATCCTAACTTCTAACAACATAAAAAGGGAAATGAATTTCAATAGTATTTTGATGACAGATCTCTGAAATATCTCAAATCTTGCATATATCAGTGCCTTATCCAATGGGTAACAAAGTCTAACATGACATTTCAAAGATTATTATGAACAAGGAAAACAACACAGTCTGATATGTCTATATTCCTTACATATGACAAACCCTATCAATCAAGTTCTACTTATGAATCCACCCGTGTATTTCAAATATGCAACTCTCTACTCAAATAATTTAACCCTCCCCTTAGAAGAAACCTTAGAATAGAGAACAATAACCAGCATCCACTAGAAAGACAAGATTGGAAATACCCTTGATATTCCAACTCATACAAATTTTAATACATATCATAAATCACATTCATTCCTTGAATAACTCTATTGTTGATCAACAACAGATAAAACTAAAACACCATTGATGCCCTAGCTTATATGATTCAGAACAAAATGGAGACAACTTGGTGATAAAAAAACAATACTGAAAGTTCATTCATAAAACCTTTTTGTTACAATATTGTTCTTTCCTGAAGCAAAATGGAAATCAAAACACGCTATATGCATAGAAGAGAGAAAATATACAGAAGATCACTGGAACCTTCTCTAAAGCTTTTAGAGAGACTGAACAGACTCAAAATTTCTCCAAAATAGAGCAGCAATAGGAACTCCTAAAACTGAGAAAAGAAGGGAATAAATAAGAGAAATAAACCCTAAAAATCATGATTATTTCACACTTGTCCTTTTCTAAAAAACTGATCTGCACTTATTCCTCTGCTCAAAGAAATCTGATCTTACTTGTTATTGGTGACTTCAAAATCTGCTCATTCTACTTCTAAAAAACCCTTTCAAATCTGATTTCAACTGTCTTTTCTGCAATCAATGTTTGAGTTTATCCTCAGCAAAATCCTCCGAATCTACTTTAATTTGCACCCAAATCTGATTTCAAATTGTGAGAAAAATCTTTCGTGAAAGCTTCTTTCCCAAGCTTTGCAATAAAATATTTTACATTTTATCTCATACTTTTGTGCAAATCTAATTTCATTATGAAACTGCCTCTTCAAAGTCTGCCTCTAATAAAATATCCTTTCAAAATTGATTCCAAAATCTGATCTCATTTGCCATTAAAAAAATTCTCCAAGTCTAATTTTTCATCTTTTGCAAATATCTGATTTTACTCTTTGAAAAACCCTCCGGGAAAGCATATCTTCCATTCTTTGAAATGAAAATACTGTACCAAACTATAGGAAAAATATAATGCCCTAATGTTGCACCATATTTTAATCCTTTTGTATTTTAAATCATATTTGTCTATGCAATTTAATCTTATCATCTCTCTTTAATACTTTTCACAGATAATAATCATTTAATTCTTTTAATATCCTTCATATTTCCTTCTCTTTGAAATCTTCTATTATGCAGATTTTACATAGAACCCACCTGAATTCGACACATATCATACTTTGATTAGCTACTTTTAACTAGCTTTTAATTCCTCCTTAACCCCGGTTCACCTTGGAGACTTGGAGACCTCTTAGTCTTTAAGTCTCTAAGAAGTTTTCTTAATCATGGTTTCTTTTAGAGACTTGGAAATTACCTTTAGTCTCTAAGTCTCTAAGATATTTTAATTTGACCATGCCCTTAACCATACCTTAACCATGATTATCCTACATAGTGTAATCTCTAAGTCTCTATAAGAATTTCTTAACTCTGGGTTTACTTGGAGATTAAATGCAGGCCCTTGATCTACATCCTGATATGATGGTGGTCACGTGATCTCTGATGCTCTAGCGGTTATCTGTAAACCTTTAGCGACTTCATGCGTGGTTAGTTTGGCGGTTAGTCATGAAATCTCCATGGTTATCTCCTCTGACCGCTAGCATATCATGACTATGCGACCTTCCGCCATGTATCCCATCATCCTAGTCACCATCTATGCCACTTGAAAAATTTGGTATTTCTGGTCACTGGCATATTTCCCAATGCACCACCACCTATCACCTCCATACACACGTGAAGAGAGCCTCCTTCTCTACTTCACATTTCTATATGTTTGGCTCCTTCCTTTTAAACATCTCCAATTACTCCTATGGGATGAATGTGGGACTAAATTTCTGTGTGTTTTAAAGCATTTTCACATTTTGCTCCCAAAATTATGGGGCCCACCGGCGATTTGAATCCTCCAGGTAAGGGGCCCACCAAGAAGCCTCTTGGCTCTTTTTATTATTTCAATATGCAAGTTCTTTCACATTAAAACTATTTAAAAAACCCCATCCACTATACATGTGGGATATATGCATTTTCACATTTTTAAGTTTTTAATCCTCCTCTGTATGCTGCGTAGCCCTCTTGCCTATTTTATTGCATAGTAATGTTAAAAAATCCATGATGAGGCTCCATGATACACCATAAACCAAACAACACCTCCTCTTTGGTGTATTGCATAAACATTTATGTGTTTTTAAAATGCCCTTTTTGATGTCTGCACAGGCATCTCATAAATCCTTCAATGTGCGGCCTCTTGAAATCCTACACAGCCCCCTATCTTATTGCATTTGATTATTTTTTAAATGTTGAAAATGTCCCTACATTTCTGCGTGAGTATCCCTTGGCATTTTTTTTGTATTTTATGTTTTAAAACTTTTCATTTGCCTTCCATGTATCCTACGCAGCCCCTTCCTTATTGCCTTGTCTTTAATACAAATCTCCCTCTAATGTCTCATGCGCAGTCTTCTCAATTTTTGCACTGATTTTAATGTTTGCATTTAGATTATTTTTTAAATACATTTGGTCTTAACCCATGTGCTTGGTTTTCTCCATTCCTTTACTCCATCTGCATTTGTTTAAGTTTTTTTTTCACTTATTTCTCCACATGTTGCGTAGACCTTCCCTTGAATTCCCATGCAGCCTTTTGCCAATGACATCTCAACTGTTGCGTGGAATTCGCTTGTTGTTTACCACTTCATCTTTGTTTCTCAGACTCTTTCATTTCTAGTGTAGGTCTATGTTGATTTCTCCTTAGCTACTTGCATCTGCCAAGTACATTTGAATTAAAGTTTCTTTAAACACCATTGTTTGGTATTGCGCAGCCTCTTGGTGTCCTTCTACAATTGGTGTTAGTTTTCAATGTTTTTAAATGTGCTTCTCTCAATATCAGCGTAGAGACTTCTCCATTTGCCAATGCACCAACAAATTGCACTTTGCATTTGATTTATTGTTTAATCCTTCAAGTTCTACACAAGACATTAATACATATGTTTGTCATTTGTCTTTGGTTATGTGTTTCATTCCACCATGGGCTCTATGTATTCATGCATGGGCTCTGGAAAGATGTGCAGTCTTTGGAAATCCTTGCCAATTGGATTTCCTGATTTAAATATTTTTGTTTGAATCTTCCATACGCTGGCAGCCTTCTCTCTTTCCAAATTCACGCACTAGCTATGTCTCTTGTGCAGGTCAATTCTTGACCAAGATCTTGATTAATTTGGAGATAAAGATCAACAGTAGAATTTTCCTCTGATTTATTCTTCACATTTGCACTATAGACTAGGTAGCCCTTAGATGGCAGTCTCAAAACTTTCTCTTTATGATGAATCACATCTTAGAGAGCTAATGCTAAAAATGTGTTTCTGAATATATTTGCAATTACAATAGCCTCACTCTCAAAAAGATTACCATAACAAAGAACTTCAATATATAACTGGCTAAGAAGTTCTAGGATAAAAGTTGTCAAGTCTAATAGAGACAATGAAAGGAGACATGAAGTTTTTTCATCAATGTTTAAAAAATGCTTTCGCAAAATTTGTAACCTGAAATATGTCGAATGTTTTTAAAGGTTTCGTATTTGTATTCATGTAGTTCCTTTCCATGTCCTTTTTTAGCACCTTTTTTCTAAAATTTGTTTCTAATGTCGGTTGATTTAATCGATGAAAGAAGGGTCACTTTCATCCTTAACAAAACAAACTTGAACAAATGTGCAATTTAGATAATAAAACACTGAGCTTGCGATCACTTAGAACTAAATTTTACAATTCTGCAAATTGAACTAATTAATGGCAAGTAGCTTCTGGAACGAGCCTTGAAGATTCATTGAATGATCCCTTGCAAGTATGAGGACTGGAAAACACATTCATCTCCAGCATATGAGCATGGTCACCAACTGGATTGGCTTGAAAACATCAGGATTAGGAGATAATGATATTTGAAGTGAGCAACTTCATATATTCTTCAACCGGAAGTATTCAAACACATACAAAACCTTGCCCAAAATGCAACTTGGAAAGGTACAGGATCAACTCTTGAGGATCCATCACTTGGAAGAATGATTATTTAGATCACACTGAATATGCATGCAAAAGGGATTTTCCAGACCTTACATCATGTGCAAGGTGTAACCTATCAAATATGGTGATCCAGGAACACAGTACAAACACAAATGTCAAAGCAATAGAAATTGCAAAAAGATTGAGCTTTGCAAAAATAGAGAATCATGTCTTGAGGCCCAACCACCGATCTAGGTAGTATAATTATATGAAAGGAGATCATATCCACAATTGGTATCCTTAGAAAACCATCCAATATGAAAATACAATCTTCTGAAAATAACAACTCTGCAATACTTATTCTATCTAGTACTGACAATCTGCATAAAAACACCTTTGATTTTGATTTCATAAACTAATCAAAAGAGACTCTTAAAGTCTCAATCCTGGAACATAAGTTCACTTTCATATATGGATTATGAAACTTCAACTAGCTTGCACGGATGATCAACTGGCCAATTACTACTACATCTCAAAATTAATTGCTTAAAAACTTTCTGAGTGTTAACACAGTAAAATGTAGAAATCTGATTTAGAATCAACTGAGCAAGATGGTCAAATGGATTGACCAAAGTCTAGAAATATCTAGATAAGTATATCACCATATTATCAATATAGGGGAATACTCAATTATTCAGCGTATTTCAACCGGGTACAAAATGCAAGACCTCAAAGTAGGGAACTTAGTAATTCTGCAAATAACACTCTAAGAAACTGAATAAAATGCAAACTGAATGGCCTTGGCAAACTGGTCATCCAACTTCATAGGGATCTGCAAATAGGCATGGGGATTTACTTTCATGTCTATAACATCTTGGAACATTCTTTAATGTCTTGCATATCTACCCAGTCAAAGATAAAAATATCTAAAGTAGGTCACTTAGTGAAAACTGGAAACATGCATAAATGCAAATTTGGGTAAACGTCTCCAAATGACCATCTCCAAAACATGTCAAAACTTAAATTTGAGAGTTGGAACCCACTGTACTTTCTAAATGAAATGTGTTGAACCCACTCTTCAAGCGGTATCTCATGAAAATCAACAGGCTTCTTTTTACAAGAATCCAAATTTGACCTCTCACAAAAATTTTAGGGCAGCAACTTACACTTAGGAAAATTTTCTGTGTAGTCACTCCAAAAATTATCCTAGCTTTTGGAGTTCCAAAAGTAGCTCTGACTGAGGATGCATTCCCCATGTGGGCTTGCAGAGAACTTCAGAATCTCTTGGTACAACAAACCACTCAAAAATCACATCAGACTTTCTTTTCTCTCTTACTTCTCATTTCTCTTATAAATCTTCTCTCTTCTCAAAAACTGGGAAACCTTTTACTGAAAGAAAATACACCACACAACATAAATAAAAGTGACTATACAACATGTACATTATTTACAAAAGGCCCAAAGCCCCAAAACTAAAAGAAACTCTTACCTTTGTCAAAAACAAAATTCTCCACTCCATGCTTAAGAGACAAGCTAACAATACCACTTTCATCAGGCTTATTTGGCCTACTATCATCTTGTATTAGCTCATCATATAAACAATTATCAGCATATTCATCATCTGAACTTTCATGAAAACCAGGCAGAGTGTGAGAATGTAATTTGTGTGGCATATGCATGTTACATTCATTAGATAAAAAGAAACTAGGATAACTGTAATATTTATCATCTTCAATCCTTATGCCACATCTTAGAAAATCCCTATCCAACTAAAAAGGAGAATACTCAAATTATTCCATATTGCTGGAGTTAACTTTATTTGATCCATCCACATCAGTAGTTTGTACATCAAAGAAGAAATCATATTGAACCTTATGCAAACATTGAAGACATTCATGACTTGGGACATGATCTAGCCCATTCTTCAAAGGACATGGAACAAAAATCTGAGAATCATCAAATTTAAGCTCATCATAAACTTCAGAGATCTTATGCAAATGATTTCAACCTTTTGTATGAGGGGATAAATCAAGAATATAAAAAGAACAAGATTCAACATCATCACTTTCAAAACATGGAAATTCCATATCATGGTCCATATTCTATTGTTCAAAAGGATTATCATCTTGCATCTTGTCAGTGGTTTGTATATCAATATTAGAATTCTCTGCATTACTTTCCTACAATTTATCATCATTATACAAACCCAAAACTTCATGGTGGGTGGGAGGGAAAACATCAATACACTCATTATAAACATATATAATTTCAGCAACTGAAGGACCATCCTTTAATGGTTTAATGGAAGATTCAGAATCAACAAAATATTTAAAATATACGCAACTATCCCAATCAGTTCTTGACATTGTATCAGGAAAATCTTCACCCCTTGAATCTGAAACAAAACTGATGCTTTCATTATCTGCAAAGTCATCAATCTTGTTGTGGCCTAGTGAGATAGGAATACAAGGAAAATTAGTAACACATGCCAAAATCAGGATCTACTAACTCATATTATTTATCAAAATCAATATGTGATGGGCATGATTGTTCATAGATATCCCTTCCTAAATATCTGAGATACTCATAAGACAAAAATTCTGAAATTTGTTCTCTATGAAGTGAACAACTATCATCCTTTACACTCATCTTTGATACACTCTCACAATCAACATCTTCATTGTCATATTTCACACCCTCAGCAATGTTATCATTATCAAAACTTATATCTATGGGGCATGAACTTTTAGAGTCATTTTTAGATGCATACCTCTGAAAATTAGAAACTAAAAGTTCTGAGATTTTTTTGTTGCTTAGCAGACATTGTAACTCTTGTTTATCCTCATTGGCTTCTTGCTTGTTGCTGAAAATGTCTTCCTTGTTGGCAGCATGGAGTGAAACTTCTTGGACCATATCATCTTGTGTAAAGAAATCACTACACCAACTTACATCTGCCTCATAAATTTCATCTTGTTGTCCACACAGAATTTCATTAAACTGAAAGAATAAATCTGCATTTTCATGCTGAGAAAAAGAACAATCTACAAACTCAAATGGAACATTTCCATATATACATTCATCTTCATCATCTTTCTTCTCATAAACTTCATTTTCAACATCATAATCAACACTTTCAGCATAAGTAGATTCAGTATCATTATCATAATAGCTAGATTCAATATCATTAAACTCAGCCTTATCATCATAACTAGATGAATGATTTTCATCATGTTCCATCCATTTCATGGTATGTGTAAGATATAAATTATGTGTGTTTTAGTTTGTTATTATCTTACATTTAAATAATGTGTTTTGACATGTAGGTGGTAAATAAAATACTCTCCTTTTATCTTTAGATATACAAATGAAGGATCCAAATTGATTAACCCAAAAGGAAGGATCAATGCATAAATGAATCAATCATTTGGAAATAAGAGCAAAGAGGAAGATCTTAAATACCCTTTTATAGATTTGAATATGTAATATATTTAAAATTATTGATAACCTTAATTGAAATGGATGGGAGAAAATTACTAGCCTTGAAATGTTGCAGATCTGAAGAATGTTGTTTTTGAGGGTCTGCACTTAGTTTCTAGAAAATCTGAGACCGGATTTGGAATAGAAATGCAGAGACGAACAAAACCCAAAAATATTTTTCCATTCTAACATAGTTACAATTTGTACCTTCAAGTCAATATCACCATTGACCTAGAATTTCTGATTCTAACCTAGGGCAGAATCAACCTAAAAAGTCTCTGACAAGAAATCTATTTTCAGATCCTGAAAGTTTTCCCAAAAGGGTATGTAAATCTATATTCCAATCTGTTGTTCCGAACCTGGACCTACAAGAAAAATGGATTGTTTTTTTGGGAGGAGGGGTTTGCCTTGGTCAAACCTGTGTTTTGGAATTAACCTCAAAGTATAATTGAAATTGCATAATTAAAACAAAGTAAATGAACAAATTCACCTTGCTTGTAGAATTCCTTGTGGTGGACTCGAATCCATGAATCCACAAGTATGTATGCACCAAAAAGGATGTAGAATGTAGAATGTAGAATGTAGAATGTAGGATGTCTTCAATCAATTGCTTTTAGATCTTCAACACCAATTTTGAATGTTTTTTTGAATAGGAAGAGGCTTGGAGGAATCTAGATGGAGAAATCTTCAACAAGAGGGATTCCGAGGTCGCTTATCCTTAGTTTATTTTTGGGGTTTAGGTGGAACTTGAAGTTGAGGTAGATGCGAAGGATCTTGAATAGTAAGTTGAGATAAAATAATTCTCTCCACACGATTAACAATGTGATTAAGATCATCCATCTTCGAATCGTAAACAATATCCACAGAAGATGGTTGAGTGATGGTATTAGTATCATGTGTAAGTGAAGGATTCATATATATTTGAAGGTTTTTATTAGGAGGAGAGATATATTTGTTCCCATTACCATCAAAATTATCAACATATAATGCATTAGAATTGATTAAGACTTGAACTTTATGCTTTAGAGAATAACATTTTTCAGTATCATGGCCATTCTGGCGATGGTATTTGCAAAAAAATTTAGAATCAAAGGATTTTGAAGCTATTGTAGTAGGAAGGAGAGGTTGAATAGGAGGCAAGGTAATAATATTAGCACTTAAGAACTTGCTCATAATATAATGTAAATATTTAGAGAGAGGAGTAAACGTATGATTCATATGGAAAGCAGTGGATGCAGAAGTGGCATTGTGGGATGAAACAACAACTTGATCAACAACCGCATTCATTTGTTTAATAATCTTGATATAGTTGTTAGGTTTCTGAAAATTATTAGGATTAGGAGTAGTGTCACTCTTATCAACTAGAACAGGAGCCATTAGAGTGTTGCTCTCAAATTGACTCACTTGTAATTGTTAATGATGAAGTGCTACACAAAGTTGTTAAAAAGAGGTAAATTCAGTAAGCAGAATCTTATCTCTAATATCCTTTTATAAATTTGAAATAAAAATATGCTAAATATCAATATTAAGAATAGGATAAGAAATCTGAGCATACAAATGCTTAAATCTACCAATAAAATTAGTCAATTTTTCCTTAATGTTTTGTTTACAATGCATTAAATCAGTTAAGGAAACTTGTAGACAAATATTATTTTCAAATTGTTGAATGAAGGTATTAGAAAGTTTAGGAAAAGAATCAATAGAATAACGAGGTAAAAAACAATAATATTGCAAAGCCTTATCATGAAAAGTTCTAGCAAACAGTTTAGCTAAAATCCTATGGTCATGAGAATGATCACTACAAAGGATTTGAAATGTTTTAACATGAGTAACAGGATCGCCTTTACCATTGTAATTTTCAATATGAGGCATATCAGCTTGCTGAGGGACAGTAGTAGGAATAATGTATAAGGATAAAGGACTACCTATGTCATATGTAGGAATGCTAGACTTGGATTGAGTTAAGGATGAAATTTGTTGTTGTAAAGATGAAATGATTTGAGCCACACTAATAATTGTGGAATCATTAGAAGACATAGGTGGCATAGGAATATTAGGAACACTAGGAAAAGTGTGGGAAGTGGTTGGAATGGAAGACACAACTAGTGGAACACTTGGAACCATAGTTGGAAGGGGATTAGAATAAGTAAAAGGTACATTATGATATGAAGGTTGTGAGGTAGGTAGAGATACCGGTGGAACACTCACGGGAATAGATGAAATTGGGAGAGATGTAGTCATCAAAGGAGGAGTATAATTAGGAATGCTAGGTAAAGGAATAGAAGAAGGTCCCTCACTAGTGATAGGAGGAGTGAATCCTAGATCTTGAGCCTCTTGTGCTAAAGGTTTAACATTCAAATGCACAATATGAGTGATACTAGGCAAGAGATTAATACCTTGATCACTATCACGGAGGACTTTCTTAAGAGCCTCTATAGCTTGGATGGAATCTTGATTATGGTTTTCTTGAATAAGCCAATTTCCCATTTTATCAAGTTCGGTTGAAATTTTTTGCACTTGTTCAGGAGGAACTCTTAAAGAATCATCATCATCATGAGATGAGTGAGAAGAGTTATGCTCCATAGAAGGATTAGAATCATGAGTGATCAAATTTTCATCTGGGATCCTAAGGAAAGGTGAGGGAGACTCAGGATCAAAGGAACCCATAAGTCTAGGGCTTCTTCTAACCGGGATACTATAAGTATGACTAGAAGTGTTAAAGCTCATACACCAATGCAATGCAAATGAACTAATTTAGGAAACACGAGGTTTTGATTTTAATTTTTGAAATGTAAATGCAAGAACATAAAAGAAAGCTAATCTAATATGCATGTGAGATCTAACATAAAAGATGTAAATCTAACACCAAAAATAAAGAGTTGTCTATCGCGGGTTCACCAAAATGTAAGATATAAAATATGTGGTATTTATATGTGTGTTTTAGTTTTTTATTATCTTAAATTTAATGAATTTTATTTGAAATGTAGGGGGTAAATATGATGCTCTCCTCTTATCCTTAGATATACAAATGAAGGATGTAAATTGATTAACCCAAAAGGAAGGATCAATGCATCAATGAATCAATCATTTGGAAATAAGAGCAAAGAGGAAGATCTTAAATACCCATTTATATATTTTAATATGTAATATATTTATAAAGATTAATAACCTTAATTGAAATTGATAGGAGAAAATTACTAACCTTGAAATGTTCCAGATCTAAAGAATGTTGTTTTCAGGGGTCTGCACTCAGTTTTTTGAAAATCTGAGACTGGATATGGAATAGAAACGTAGAGATGAACAAAACCCAAAATTCTTTTTCCATTTTGACACAGTTCCTATTTGTACCCTCAAGTCAATGTCACTATTGACCTAGAATTTTTGATTCTGACCTAGGGCAAAATTGACCTAAAAAGTCTTCGACAGAAAATCTATTTTTGGATCCTGAAAGTTTGCCAAAAAGGGTATCCAAATATGTATTCCAATATGTTGTTCTGAACCTGTACCTACAAGAAAAATAGATTATTTTTTGGGGGGAGGGGTTTGTCTTGGTCAAACCCCAGTTTTGGAATTAACCTCAAAGTATAATTGAAATTGCATAAGTAAAACAAATTAAATGAAGAAATTCACCTTGCTTGTAGAAGTCCTTGTGGTGGATTCAAATCTATGTTTCCACAAGTATATATGCACCAAAGGGATGTAGAATGTAGAATTTAGGATGTCTTCAATCATTTGCTTGTAGATATTCAACACCAATCTTGAATGGGTTTTTTAATAGAAAGAGGTTTGGAGGAATGTAGGTGGAGAAATCTTCAACAAGAGGGCTCCATGGAGCTTGAATCCTTCAATGGCCACCAATGGATCTCCTTAATGAAAGAAGTGCTTGAATGCTTTAGAATGGATGAATGCTTCAATGGCTACTTGGCTTACTTCAAATATTTCTTCTTGACCTTTGGATCTCACTCTTCAAGTCTTTGAATTCTTGCAGTGATGGCTATCCAGTCTTAGATTGTTGATGGTTCTTGTGGTTAGAGAAAATGAGAGGACAAAGCTTCCTTTTATATGAAACTAGGGAACAATCTTCTAGAGAGGCCTACATAGGAGAATTAAATTCTAATTAGACCCATGCCCCTAGAAGAGGACCTATATTAAATATTATTTAAGATTTGTTATTCCAAAGACCGAAACAGCCGACCCTGAAGCGGGAATTAACTTTTTCCAAAGATCGACATTCAGAAACCCTAAAATTTTGAAATTTGAACCCCAGTCCTAAAAAAGGTCAATTGTGACCTAGGTCAATGTCGAGGTCAACCTTGACCCAAAAAGGTTGACCTTTACCTTGAGGTCAAAGTCCTAGTTTTTTAGTCCGGGGTGTCAGATATAGGCTGTAAAAAGTGGAAATGGGGCAGAACAAGGGGGAAAAGCCAGATCCAAGTCAAGAACCCATTCAAGGCACTTGACATGAACCCAAACCACTTACTCAGAAGGATAAACCAGTCTACAATGGAAGTGCTTCCATTTTTTGACTATGCAGTATACCAAATAGATTCAACCCTCTCAGAGCTTGGAAAATTAATTGAATCCAGAAAACAACATTTCACAAACAAATTAGCCCAAACAAACTCTTGAGGATAGAAAGAGATACTATACTCCTTAATAGGAGCAGAAAACCTTATGTAAAATTCATATTGATATTCATCCTCCTCTTTTCTCATACTTTCTTGTAATGTGAAAATAACCCTTTCTTGAATCTTTTTCCTAAACATTTATGTTTCAACAAGAACAAGTTCAAGCTCTCATAAAGTTTTTTCATATTTGGACATGTCATGATAATCAATATGCTCCATGTCACCATATTGCTCAAAAAAACAATCTTATAATGCAGCCATAGACCCTATTGAACCATGAGGTATTTCTTTAAACCAATCCCTATCACCCTCAACTAAATAAATTGCAAAAAGGGTCATTAATATATCCTCATGTGTAATGTTATGATCATCTATTAAGTCAGCAAACTTGTTTATATGCTCCTTAGCTAATTTCTCACCTATGCCAGTGAATTTAGGCAAGCATTCCCTGACATTTGATGGAATAGGATTTGGGTATCTAGGGATACCTTCAATGTTTATACCCCACACAACCTACCCCCAAATAGTTGTGACATCTTAGTAGGTCAGATAATTACTAACTGCCTCTCTCTTCCCTTTCAAATAGTGTCAACCACTTGATAGGGAAAATATGTATAACTAATTTTCAATGAACAAAATAATTTCTCCAATGAAAATAAAAATACCTGGAATATGATGGAGCTTTTGGAAACTATTTGATTTGAAATCACCTCCAAATCACCTTCAAAACTTTGTAGAGCCACCCCCTCTTTTCAGAGGAAAATATTTTGAGAAGTTGAGATCTCTTTCCCAACTTTGACCTTCAAATTAGCAACTTACATACATATCTAATATAGGGTCTCTTAATGATTCCTCTCTTGAATTATGCTATAAGTCATATGAGTCCTATTATCTGTTGCCTCTTCACTGCAATTCCACCTTTTTTTTCTAGTCTTTCTTCAAACATGCACGCTGGTGCAAATCAGAGAACTCAAAGTCGTCACTCACTACTTTGTGAGATAGTATGAATATATCTTTGAGAAACTTGGACTTTCAGACACTTTGCAATGACAAAAAAAACAAACTTGACTCTTTTTCAAAATTTTGAGGAATATGTCTTTGTAGAACACGACTCTATGACTTCAATGGCTTCCCTAGTAGAGTTACCAATTTGTTAGACCTTTTTCTTGAAAGATCAAAATAGAAAAATAACTTAATCAGCTCTATAACTCCCAACTCCTAATTCTTGCAAGACAAATTCTAATTGATGAGGATTACTTCCTCCGTCTTCTTTGAGCTCCACATCACTCAGGCAAGTATTGCCTAATCTGCACACATATGACTCTTTTATAACAACTACAGGCTTGCAGATATATAACTGTGGAATAGTTTTTCAGACCTTTAGGTAACAAATACCTCAATGTCTTATCAAATCTTATGCAATATTCTGCTTTCAAATAGTAAGTCTAAAAACTAGAGCAATCCTAACTTCTAACAACATGAAAAGGGAAATGATTTTCAATAGTATTTTGATGATGGATCTCTAAAATATCTCAAATCTTGCATATACTAGTGCCTTATCCAATGGGAAACAAAGTCAAACATGACATTGCAAAGATGATTATGAACAAGGAAAACAACACAGTCTGATATGTCTATATGCCTTACATATGACAAACCCTATCAATCAAGTTCTACTTATGAATCAACCTGTGTATTTCAAATATGCAACTCTCTACTCAAAGAATTTAACCCTCCCCTTAGAAGAGACCTTAGAACAGAGAACACATAACCAACATCCATTGAAAAGACAAGATTGGCAATACCCTTTATATTCTAACTCATACAAATTTGAATATAGATCATAAACCATAGTCATTCCTTGAATAACTCTATTGTTGATCAACAACATATAAATCTAAAACTCCCTTGATGCCCTAGCACATATGATTCAGAAAAAAAATGGAGACAAATGATGACATGTAACTGACTGAATGTTTGATAATGTTAAGTTGAAGATAATGCAAAGCATTAAACTAGTTAATTGTTTGTATTATCATTGATGTCAACTTGATATCATCTGTATGGTCATGTACATAATGCCAAAGACTTCAGAGAATCAATAGAACAAAGGTTATGCTTTCAGCAATGCATAAAAGTCAAGTATTCACTAAGTGATAGACAACACCGACAGAGTACACACCGCCAGTAAAGGCAAAGAAGAAAAGTCACAGTGATACCCAATGAGCAGAAGACAGTGTTTCCCGACAAAGAAAAACCACAGGATGCCCGACAAGCTGAAAATAGAGTTGCCTGACAAGTAAAGATCCAATGATGCCCAATGGATGGAGATCCCAAAGCTAACTAGATTCATGCCGAAGGAACTATCAGTTTTCACTGACAACTAACTGAATAATTGACCGACAGAAAAGAGAGTTTAGAAAATGATAAAATATCCAGCTGGCAAGAGCTGAAAGATAGACTTAACTAGTTTTTTTTCTTTTTTTTATTCGACCAGAGTTAAGTAATTGATTTAAAGAAGATTTGTATAGTTGGCAAGAACATAACTACGAGATAAATCAAGAGTTATGTTTTAAATCAAATTGGCTGGATTGTTTTTCACGCCAAGAATCAAGAATCAAGAATCAAGAAATAGTGAATATCATGTCTATATAAGAGAAAAGCTTAATTCATTTTGTAACATCACATTCATGAAAAGGGGATTAAGGGGAGTGAATAAAAAGAGGATGCTAAAGAGAGATTGATGAAAAAGAACTTCATACAGTCCTGGTCAATCAAGTTGAAGGAGAGCTAAAGAATTATGCAGACACCGATGAACAATGAAGCACAACATCACAGAGAAGAAAGTGTGGAGCACAAAGAATTGAATTGATACATTGATTAGAGAGGTAATGTACTTAAATAGATCTAAAAATATGCAATTCAAAGTTGCATTAGAAAAAGGTCATAGTGTTTTAGTTTAACCATTGAAGCATCAAGTCTCTTAACAGATCAGGACTTAATAGTCTTCTATATATTGAGGTACATCCCAAGGAGTGCAAAAAAGGTTGATTCATGAAAGTAGAATTGGATTTTCCTGATACCTATTGACAGTATAAGAACAAGGCTGATTCAAGGATGGTAGCAATAGACGCCTGATACTAAGTGACAACCTCTATGTATAAAATCCTCTAACAAGGTCGCACTTAATAGTGTGTTTGTAACCTTTAACAGGGTTGGCTCCTAATAGGGCTCACTCTAGAAGTTTGAAAATTTGGGGTACCAGTCCCAGTGGTTTTTCCCTTAATAGGGTTTTCACATTAAAAATTCATGTGTTATGTGTGTGATTCATTTCTTTATTGTTTTTTATCTAACATAGTTAACTCTGGGTTGATCAGTATACTCTGCTTATTTACTGAGTTTTGGTAAATAGTTATACTGCTTATCGGTAATCAAGGAGAATAAGGACAGACAAGGAAAACTGACAGATAGTTATTCATTATAAGTATTTCATGGCATGCATCTTGTAGGGACTTAATAATCTGAGGTTTATTTGATTGGTGGTTAATGTTTGAAGGATAAATTTTTGAGGTCACTGATTCAACCCTCCCCCCCCTCTCAGTTATTACTAATAATTGGTACCAGAGCTTGTGTGCTTAGAAAGGAAGGTTTCAAGACCTAAGTCAAGATCACAAGATGAACAGATGAGATGTGCCCAAGTTGAACAAAGACAAATTTGCTTCATGGAAAAGTAGGATAAGACTCCACTTATCAGGTATTGGTAATGATGTTACTCAGTTCCTAGATATTGAATATGTGTTTCCTATAGGATTATTGACAATAGATCAATTAAGAGAGAAGCATGAACACAACTGCATGGTTATAGAGATTTTTTCCTCACTCTCTGATGCTGAATTTGAAGATGTCAAGGATTGAAAAACTACAAAGAAGATGTGGGACAAACTGAAGCTTGTACATGGAGGTGATACAAATGTTTTGAGAACCAAGGCAGAAAGCCTTAGAGGAAAATTTGATGATCGCAGAATGAAAGAAGGAGAAAACATCACATAGTAAAGCACAAGAATAAAAGAAGTAGTCAATGCTATATGAGGAGTTGGAGGTACACTTGAAGAGGACACAGTGGTAAGTAAAATCTTAAGAACCTTACTACTTGTATATTCTATTAGAGTTTCTGTCATTCAAGAAATGAGAGCAGTAGGAAACAATGCAGTTACTCTTGATAGTTTAATTCGTAGACTGATTTCATTTGAGATGAATAACTTTGACAATAGTGTCTTACCAAACTTAGAGTCTGCATTTAAGTATTCTATGAGAATAAGCAAATCAAGTCATAGACACACATCTAGAAGAGATAGTGAAAGTGAAAGTGAAGAAGAAGATCTAGATGAAATAGAAGCACTTATGGAAAGAAGAATGCAGAGAGGCAAAGGTAAATACAAAGGAAAGTTACCACTTGTATGTTTTAATTGTAAAGAGATTGGACACTTTGCTGCAAGATGTCCTAACAGAAGAAAAGATGACAGAAGTAATGATAGATATTTTGAGAAGAAATCTGACAGAGGTGATAACAAAGATTACAGAGGTTACCGACAATTAGAAAGAAGAGATACCCAAGAATACAATGACAAAGGCAAGAAGGCTAGCTACCTAGCTGCTTGCAAAGATGAATATACTGACACCGAACCTGATGAAGATATCAAGATGGTATTTGTAGCTGTGAAGGATGATTCAGATGACAATGAAAGGTATGTAGAATCTACACTCATATCTAAGGTTAGCAAGAATGACATCTGGATTATAGATAGTGGCTACACTCACCACATGACCGGTGAAAAAGAAAATTTTAACACTTTTGAGTATTATAATGGTGGTACAGTAAGAATGGGTAATGACACACCTTGTCCAGTTGAAGGTAAAGGAACAATAATGTTGAATAAATTGATTAAATGTGAAAATTCTTATTGGGTAAAAGGATTGAATTATAATCTGTTGAGTGTTTCTCAGCTGAATAATTTAGGACACAGAGTAGCATTTGAGAAAAAGAAGGCAAAGATCTTCAATGAATCAAGATAGTTGATTGGTACCGGTGAATAGATTAAAGGTAACTTATTCTATCTAAATGATACTAACACCACTTTCTTAATGACTAGGAATGAAGACATATGGCTGTGGCACAAAATATTGTGTCATGTGAATTTTGACAACATGATGAAAATAAGTAGAAGGAGAAATGTAAGAGGCTTACCGACAATGACAAAGCCAGACAACATCATGTGCAAGAATTGTCAAAAAGGTAAACTGACAAAGTCTAGTTTCAAAAGAAAAACCCATACATCTGATGACATTCTAGAATTAGTCCATATTGATTTATGTGGACCAATGAGGACAAAGAGTTATTATGGAGATAGATATTTTATTCTCTTTGTTGATGATTACTCTAGAATGATGACAGTCATGTTTCTTAAAGATAAATCTAAAGCATTCAAGATGTTTAAATGGTATAAGGCTATGGTAGAGAAACAAAGTGGTAAGGATCTAAAATGTTTGAGATCAGAAAGAGGAGGAGAATTTATATTAGATGAATTCACTAATTTTTGTAATGGGATTTCTGGTATAAAAAGACAAGTTTCTACACCAAGAACACCACATCAAAATGGGATTGCTAAGAGAAGGAACATATCAATAGTTTATTGTGCTAGAACACTGATGATAGAGAAAGGAATCACCCAAAAATTCTAGAGGGAAGCTGTCAGTACTACTTTCTACACACTTAACAAAGTATAATTAAAGGACACAAAGAAGACACCTTATGAGCTATGGTATGGTAAAACACCCAATGTAAGTTACTTCAAAATCTTTGGTAGTCAATGTTATGTCTTAAAGGATGA